>PVKH010050316.1:0-10014 GCA_004027955.1 Chaetophractus vellerosus | reverse complement strand
AACGGATGCAGAGACCGCCCACAAGCGGGGAAAGCCGCACCTGCGCAGTGACCACTCTCTCGGCGCATCGCCGCAGCGGGGGGAAGGGGAGATATGTAATAAAATAAATAAAATCTTTAAAAAAAAAAAAAAGAAAAGAAAACTATATTTCCGTCAGAATGTTGCTGAAAAGTTACACACTATATGAATCATTCATTTTTTAAAGCATTTTCAGAATGATTGCTGAATATAAGAAGCAGGATAATATTGACTTAGAAAGAATCAAAATACTAAAATTGTACTAAAATCCTAAGGTTGACACATTTATTCAGCAACTATCAAGTAATGTGAATGCTTTGTGCCAGACACTGCTCAGAAGCTGGAATACTAAGGAATTTGTTAGTGTAAGTGATAGAGGCCAACATGACTTGGAGTATGTGCTGTGAAACAATCTCCACTTCCCTGTATGGAACCCAAAACAGACAGATATATAATATCACAGAAACTGAGACGCCTCCCCATCCCACTCTAGAACATGCCAGCACTCCTGCAAAGGTCACACACACACTTATGTTTCCACCAGCAGCCTGAGAAGCTACTTAGGGGTCTAAGAAGGAAGGCTATTTTTCCTTGGTTGTTTCTTTTTTAGTTGTTGGTGTTTTCTTTCATGTTTGTTGTGTTTCCTCTTTATTTGTTTCCTTTTTTTTTCTTTTACCTATTTTTTTCTACCTACTTTATTTCCTTTATTTCCTTCATTGTTTTATCTTCTGTTTTCTGTTGTTTTTCTATCATTCCACCTCTTTTTGTTTGGCCTTAATTTTTTGTTGTTGTTTTTACTTCTCTCTCTCTCTCTCTCTCTCTCTCTCTCTCTCTCTCTCTCTTTCTTTTTTCTTTTCCTTTCTTCTCATCATTCTGGCCTTTTAATTCATTCCATATATTTTTCTCTATTTTGTTTCTTGTTTCATTTTTTCTATTCCACATTTTTATTCTTAATCCTTTGTACTTCTTATGATTTTCACTTGTGTTTTTTTTAAGATTTATTTTTTGTTTATTATATATCCCCCCTTTCTGCTTGTTCTTGCTGTGTTCATTTTTGCATTCTTCTGTGTCTGCTTGTCTCCCCCCGCTGCGGCGACCTGCTGAGTCAGCTCACTGTGCTGCGGCTTGCCCTGCCCATGGCAGCTTGCCTTCTCGAGGTTGTCTGCCTGCTCGAGGAGGCCCTGGGAACCGAACCCAGGGCCTCCCATGTGGTAAACAGAAGCCCTACCAATTGAGCTACAGTCAGTTCCCTTTACTTGTGTTAAATATTTATTTTCATAGTTCTTGTGTGGTTCTTCTTCTACCTTTTTATTATAATTACTATTACTCTCTTTCTCTTCTTAGCTCTTACCTTTTCTCTGGTCCTAATTATTTTCAAGGGAACACAGACAACAGCAAGGAAATAGAATCAGAGGAACGAAGTGGCAAGAGAAATCTTACCAAACACATACACAAAAAACAAGAAAATGAAACACTAGAGTAGAAAGAGAAGCTAACCAACCAAATAAGCTCTACAATATAAACAGAGGCCTAGACACCAATAAAAATTACAAGCCATGCTAAGAAATAGCAAGGCATGGCCCAGTCCAACAAACAAACTAAAAAAGAGGAGGAGATGCAGAACTTGGAACAACTAATCAGAGAAGTCCAAAAAATATCATGATTCAACTTATTGAAGTGAAGGAAGAGATTATGGACATTCAGAAGACACTGTGGGAGGTTGTGGGAGGTGTGGGAGGTTTCGGCATATGGGTACTCCTAAAATTTCTGTGTAACATTTATGTAAATCCATGTATCCTAAAAAAAATTTTTTTAAATAATAATAATAAAAAATAAAAGCAGAGCTAATAAAAAGAAGACGACACTGGGAGAACATACTGAAGAAATTTTAAACATACATGAAAAGATAATGGATAGGATGGTGATTAATGGCACAATGAAAGAAATAAAAAATACAATGGAGGGGGTGGATGTGGCTCAAACGGTTGTGCATCCATGTCCCATATGGAGGGACCTGGGTTCAATCCCTGGGACCTCCCAGTAAAATAAAGAAAAAATATAGAGTTCACATGGGCCACCAAGACCTGCGATTGAGCGCACCATCAGGCCTCGCATGCAGGCACACCGTCAGGCACCCTTAAGTGGGCTAGGCCCTAGGCCCTGCACACAGGCATGCCAGGCTCCACCAAGCCATGGAGCAAGATTACGACATAACAGGAGAGTGACACAAGGGAGAGCCAGGACAAGATGTACCAAAAAAAACAGGAACTAAGGTGGCACAGGTGGCAAAATGCCTCTCTCCCAAATCAGAGGTTCCAGGTTAATTAGAGAGATTTGTCTATTGTTTTCCTTTATCATGGAGTCTTTGTTTGGCTTGGGTATTAGGGTGATGGTGTCATAGAACGAATTAGGCAATGTTCCCTCCACTTCCATTTTTTCTTTTTTTTAAATTAGGTGCTGCTTTCTTGTTTCTTGTTTGCTGTTTCCCCCTTCCCTGTGTTTCCCCCTTTTTTTTGTATACCAACTTTATCTGCCTATGCTATTTCATTTCCTACCTCCATCTTCCTATGTTTTGCTTTCTGTTTTTGTTCTTACATTCCACTTCACTTTGTTTAGTCTTCAGTTTTTCTTGTTTTTATTTCTATCTCTATTCTCTGTTTTCTTTGTTTTTGTAACTTTTTTCTTATTGTCTTTTCTTTTCTCTTCCCTCTCTTCTTATCATCCTGGCCTATTAATTCATTCTAGATATTTTTCTCTATTTGGTTTTTCATTTCATTGCACCCCAATTTTTTACTGGTTCCTCTGCACTTCTTACACGAGTTAATTATTCATTTTCCTAGGTCTTATATGGTTCCTCTTCTACGTTTCACTATTATTATTACTATTATCATTTTTCACCTCTTACCTCTTTCCCTTTTTCTGGCCCTAATCTTTTTCTTTCTAGGGAATATAGACAACAACAAGGAAACAGAATAAGAGGAATGAAGTGCCAAAGAGAAAACTTACCAAACACATAAAAACAGCAACCAAACAAAACCCGAGAGTAGAGAGAGAAACTAAACAATTGAATAAACCATCAAGATAAAGAGATGCCTAAACACCAACAAAAAATTATATACCACACTAAGAAACAGGAAGACTTGGCCCAGTCCAATGAACAAACTAAAAACCAGGAGATGCAGAACATGGAACAACTAATCAGAGCTGTACAAACAAATATCATGAGCCAACTTAATAAAGTGAAGGAAGAGATTAAGGATATTTTTTAAAACACTAGGAGAACATACTGAAGAAATTGTAATCATACGTAAAAAGATAATGGATTGGATGGATATGAAAGGGACAACCCAAAAAGTCAAAAATACATTGCAAGCACATAACAGCTGACTTAAATAGGCAGAGGAAAGAATTAGCTATGTGGAAGACAATACATCTGAAGTCAAACAGATAGTAGAACAGATAGATAAAAAAATAGAAAAAAATCCAGCAGGTATTTACAGGTCTGAACAACAACACAAAAACATATAAACATATGCATTATAGGCATCCCAGAGGGAGAAGAGAAGGGACAGGGGACAGAAGGAGTGTTGAAAGAAATAATAGCTTAAAACTCCCCAACCCTATTGATAAAGATGGATGTACATGTCCAGGAAGCACAGTGCACCTCAAACAATATAAATCCCTACAGCCTTACTCCAAGACACATATTTGTCAAATTGTCCAATGCTCAAGACAAAGAGAGAATACTGAAAGCAGCAGAGAAAAGAGAAACATCACTTACAAGGGAAGCTCAATAAGATTAAGGGCAGATCTCACATTTGAAACCATAGAGGCAAGAAGGCAGTGGTATGACATAGTCAAGGTGATAAAAGAAAAAAAAAAAACTTCCAGCCAAGAATTCTCTATCCAGCAAAGCTGGTGTTCAAAAATTATGGAGAATTCAAAATATTCACAGATAATCAGATATTAAGTGAGTATGCCAATAAGAAACCTGCCCTTCAAGAAATACTAAGGTGTGAGCTACAAGTTGAAAGGAAAAAACAGGAGAGAGAGAGAGAGTTGGAGTAGTGTGTAAGGAAAAAAGAGATAAATAAAAACAACACATGACATAGATAAACTGAAAGAAAATATGGCTAACATAAGTAATTTCTTATCAGTAAAAATACTGAAAGTTAATGGATTAAACTCACAAGTCAAGAGACACAGATTGGAAGAATGGATAAGAAAACATGACCCATTTATCTGCTTTCTGCAAGAAACCCACCTTAGACCCAGGGATTCAAGGAAGCAGAAAGTGAATGCCTGGAAAACAATTTTACAAACAAACAACAACCAAAAAAGGGTGGAAGTAGCTCTACTAATATCAGACAAAATAGACTAAAATGCAAAATTATTTTAAGAGACAAAGACGGACACTATTTATTAGTAAAAGGGGCAATCTTTCAGGAAGAAAGAACAATTATAAGCATTTATGCACCTAACCAAGGCACCTCAAAGTACTTGAGGCAAACACTGGAAAGGCTAAGTGGAGAAATAGATGCCTGTACAATTATAGTGGGGCACTTTAATACACCATTATCACCATTAGACAGAACACCTCAACAGATAATCAATAAAGAAATAAAGACTTTGAAAAATACATTAGAGGATCTGAACCTAATAGACATATACAGAACACTACACCCAAATACAGTGGGATATGCTGTCTACACAAGAGCACATGGATCATTCTCCAAGATAAAGCACATGCTAGGCCACAGATGAACTCTCAATGAATTCAGAAAGATTGAAATTATACAAAGTAATTTCTGTGATCACAGTGGAATGAAGCTGGAAATCAGTAAGGACCAGAGAACCAGATTAGGCACAAAAACACTCTTAGACAAACAGTGGGTCAAGGAGGAAATTACAAAAGAACTAACTGCCTTGAAATGAATGAAAATGACAACAAAAAATATCAAATCTATATGATACAGCAAAAGCTGTACTGTGAGGGAAATTCATAGTCATAAATACATAGATCAAAAAAGAAGAAAGAGATAAAATGGAAGACTTAACTACACACCTAGAGGAATTAGAAAAAGAACAGCAAACTAACCCCAAAGGAAGTAGATAGAAGGAAATAACAAAAATTAGAGCAGAATTAAATGAAATAAAATAAAAAGCACTAAAAAAAAATAAACAAAACCAAAATCTGGTTCTTCAAGAAGAGCAATAAAATTGACAAAACCTTAGCTAGACTAACAAAGGAAAAAAGAAACAAGAAGCAAATACTCAAAATAAGAAACGAGGAAGGGATTATCTATCACCACTGACCCCACAGAAATAAAAAGTATCATAAGAGGATACTTTGAAAAATTATGTGATAACAAAAACAATAATTTAGAGGAAATGGACAAATTCCTAGAAACACACAAGCAGCCTACACTAATGAAAGAAAAAAATTGATGAACTCAACAGACCAATCACAAGTAACAAGATTGAATTTGTCATCAAAAACCTCTCAACCAAGAAGAGCCCTGGGTCAGACAGCTTCAAGGTGAATTCTACCAAACATTCCCCCAAAAAAACTAACACCAATCTTGTTTAAACTCTTCCAAAAAATCGAAGCAGAAAGAACATTTCCAAACTCATTCAATAATGTCAACATTACCCTAATACCAAAGCCAAACAAAGATGCCACAAGAAAGGAAAATTATAAGCCAATCTCTCTAATGAATCTAGATGCTAAAATCCTCAACAAATACTTGCTAATTGTATTCAACAATGCATCAAACAAATTATACACCATGACCAAGTGGATTTCATCCCTGGTGTGCAAGGATGGTTCAACATAAAAAAAATCAATCGATGTAATACACACATAAATATATTAAAAGAAAAAATCACATGACCATCTCTATAGAGGCAGAAAAAGCATTCGACAAAATACAGCACCCTTTCCTGATTAAAAAAAAAAACTGCACAGGATAGGAATAGAAGGAAACTTATGCAACGTGATAAAGGGTATATATGAAAAACCCACAGCAAACATCACACAATGGTAGAATCCTAAAATCTTTCCCATTAAGATTGGGAACAAGACAAGGATTCCCACCATCACCTCTCCTATTTAACATTGTGTAAGAAGTACTTGCTCAAGCACTTAGGCAAGAAAAAGATTAAAAGGCATCCAAATTAGAAAGGAAGAAGTAAAATTTTCACTATTTGCAGATGACATTATCCTATACATAGAAAGCTCTGAGAAATCTACAGCAAAGTTTTGAGAACTTACAAATGAGTGATGTAAAGTTGCAGTTTATAAGACCAATGTATGAAAATCAGTGGCATTTCTGTACACCAATAATAAGTAATCTGAGGAAGAAATCAAGGGGGAAAATCCTATTTACAATAGCAACTAAAAGAATCAAATATCTAGGAATAAATTTAACTAAAGATGTAAATGACTTATACACAAAAAACTACACAACACTGTTAAAGGAAATCAAAGAAGACTTGGTTAAATGGAAGAATACTCCCTGTTCATGAATGAGGAGATTAAACATCATTAAGATGTCTATCCTATCCAAGCAGATCTACAGATTTAATGCAATTCCAATAAAAATCAACACAGCATTTTTACAAATTGGAAAAACTAACTTTGAAATTTATTTGGAAAGGCAAGAGGCCCTGAATAGCAAAAGACATATTGAAAAAGAAAAATGAAATTGGAGGAATCACACTACCTGACTTTAAAACATATTACAAAGCTACAGTGGTCAAACCAGCATGCTATTAGCACAACAATAGACATACCGACAAATGGAACTGAGTAAAGAGTTCTGATATAGATCCACACATATACAGTCATCTGATATTCAATAAGTCCACCAAACCCACTCAATTGGGAGAGAATGGCCTTTTGAACAAATGGTTCTTGGAGAACTGGATATCCATATCCAAAAGAACGAGAGAGGAACACCATCTCACTCCTTATACAAAAATCAACTCAAGATGGATCCGATTTCAATATAAGAACCAAGTCCGTAAAGACCTTGGAAGATAATGTAGGGAAGCATCTACAAGACCTAGTAATAGGAAATGGTTTCATGAACTTCACAAACGAAGCATGAGCAGCAAATTAAAAATAGATAAATGGGACGTTCTCAAAATTAAACACTTTTTCATCTCAAAGGAATTTGTCAAGAAAATGAAAAGACAACCTACCCAATGAGAGAAAATATTTGGTAACCATATATCTGGTAGGAGCCTAATATGCAGCATATATAAAGAAATCTTACATCTCAAAAATAAAGACAAACAACCTATTCAAAAAATGGTCAAGTGATTTGAACAGACACTTCTCCAAGGAAGAAATATGAATGGCTAAAAAGCATATGAAAAGATGCTCAACATCACTAGTTATAGGGTAAATGCAAATCAAAACTACAATGAGATACCATCTTACAACCATTAGACTGGTGGCCATTAAAAAAACAGAGGACTACAAGTGTTGGAGAACTTGTGGAGGTATGGGAACCCTCATCAACAGCTGGTGGGAATGTAGAAAAGTCCAGCCGTTGTGGAGGACAGTTTGGTGGTTCTAACCATAGATCTGCCATATGATCCAACAATTCCATTGCTAAGTATATACCCAGAAGAATTGAAAGCAAGGACACAAACCAATATATATACATCAATGTTCATAGTGGCATTGTTCACTTTTTCCAAAAGTTGGGATCAACCCAAATGCCCATCAACAAATGAATGCATAAATAAAATGTGGTATATATGTATAATGGAACTTTACTCAGCTGTAAGAAAGAATATAGTACTAGCACATGGGATAACATGGATGAATCTTGAGGGCCTTATGTTGAGTGAAGCAAGTCAGACATTAAAGAACTAATATTACATGACCGTTCTGATATGAATTAAGCAAATCGAGCAGACTCAGAGACCTAGAATCTGGAAAATAGGTTTACAGGAAATAGAAAGGTAGAAGACAGTTGTGAATCAACACCCATACCGGTGAAATCTATGATAAGGTGGAAGTTAGTAGTTGTGCAGTGAAAGGATATGACAGGGGTTTAGTGATACTATTGGGTTGGGCGGTGCAAGTATGACAGGGGGTAGGGTGGGGAGAGTTGGGGGAAGGAGCAGGTAAACACAGGATTGTTGGGTATGTGGTTGAAACTACAATGTTGGGAAGGTCTTTTGGCAATATGACAAGGAAGGGTTATTGGTTTAGGGTGTTAGATGGGGATGGGCATTCAGGAAAGGGCACACCTGGGGCAGTCTTCTAGAGAATGTGTGTGTGATCATTTTATCATAGTATGTTGTATCAGTGACTGAAGACCCACACGATGAGCAGGAAGGAGTTGGACTTCCATCATAGGGAGGTCCAATATGTTCTCAAACAGAGGGGTGGGTTTCTAATAGGGAAGTACAAACAAGTGTGTCAAGCCCTCAGTGTTGTTGCAAGTAACTATGCATCTTGTCCTTTGAGGAGTGAAGTCTAATGATCACCATGGGCCCCGAGGGGAGGAATAGAATAGATGGAAGAGGGGGTATTTAGGGGGAAATGGAAGTGTTCTGCATGATATTGCAAGGTTGGATGCAAGCCATGTTAAATTTCAGCAAAAATTTATAAAAGTCTATGGTCTAAAATGTTAACCGTAATGTAAACCATTGAGCATGGTTAATAGCTATGTTTCAATTTTTGTCCATCAGTTGTAACAAATGTACCATCCACACATAAAAAGGTTATTAATATGGGAAGGGGGAAAGGGGAGAGGATGTTGGGAATATGGGCATACCCTATATTCTGTATGACTTTACTGTGACCTAAAACTTCTTTGAAGACAAAATGAAAAAAGTAAGATACTGGGAAAGAAATGGAAGAAAATGTCACTGTACATACAAGACAACAGATATTACAGTGATGAAAAGCAAAACATTAAAAAACTTTTTCATTATTTTTTAGTATCCCAATTTTTTAATATTAATTTAGTTTTAGTGTTTCTAAATTATTATGTATTTTATTTCTTATGTTTAAATCTATCATTTTTAATTTTATTTTCCTATTAATTGTATTTGGCAATGTTCTTGGCCTCATTTTTGAAGAAGGTTTGGACCACGGAAGGGTTACAACTGTGGCAGAGGAGGATCATTGGTGTGAGGTGTCAGTGATGGGGGATACATGGGAGGAAGTTCACCTGGGCATACATATAAAGTATATAAATGTGTTCAAATATCCATGGGGCATTGTTACAATGAGTAGAGATACACACAATAACCAAAAGAGTATTGAATTCTCATTCTGGGGTGCTGTGCCACATTCTCTAATGGAACAGCAACAATTTCCCGAGTACAGGGGCAATGACTAGTAAAGAAAGATGGTCCATTCATGGGCCCTTGATATTGATGACTATGCTTATGAGCCTTTGCTCTTGAAATTGCAACTTAGCCTAGTGTTGTAGGGTGCCTAAGAGTTGCTTCCTAAGAGCCTCCATGTTCCTCAAATGTGGGCTCTCTCTAAGCCAAACTCAGCATATAAATGCATTACCTTCCCGCCAGCATGGAACTTGACTCCCGGGGATGAGTAATCCCTGGCAACAAGGGATTACTACTAGGAACCAACTAGCAATAAAACTTGAAATAGACCTTGAATAAAAGGGAGAAAAGTTTGTTTTGTTTGTTTGTTTGTTTGTTTGTGTTTTTTTTGGGGGGTGGGACCTGGGAATTGTCATGGATGATGCTGCAATGGAGGATGTAGGCCAGTTTATATGATCATGTAATCATACAGGAACTGTAATGAAGAGAGGGTTGTCTATGGCCTGAATTGTGATCTATGTCTGATGGCAAAGCCCCAAAACGTGTGTAACTAACAGAGGCGTTATGCCACACTTAGGGATGTGCATGTTGGGGGTTGTGGGAGGGGTGGGGGATGGCATATGGGTACTCCTGGAATCTCTGTGTAACATGTGTGTAATCAATGAATCCTAAAAATGTACA
>PVKH010050315.1:0-10014 GCA_004027955.1 Chaetophractus vellerosus | reverse complement strand
GGAGCCTGGTGAGATGCAGCTTCTGGAGATCTGGAGTGGGCCCTGGAATCTGTATTTCCAACAAGTATCCTTGGTGTTTGGAATGCACACCAAAGTTTAAAATACACTGCTCTATACCTGCGTAAGTGATAGGGTATGGTGATTTAAGTTATTCACAAAAGTTAGGATATATTTCATACCAAGTCTTTTTGTTCTAACTGGGAATACAGGTGAAACTAAAGTGAAACTAAAATAGAAGTCATCTTAAAAAAAAAAAAAAAGCAGCAGCAGTTTCCCGGTATCACTTTGGGGATGATTTTCTGTTTATCAGAATTCATCTGTATCAGTAAATTTGGGAATTTTCAAATGCTGTGGGGTTGACATATGCCTCCTGGGCCAGAGTTTCAATGTTGCATTTGTTTCCCTGAAAAAGAGCTCTACATAAAACCCGGCTAATAGTGGGGTTTTGTTTGGGTTTTTTGCATAATAAAAGTCGTAACTGAGCAACATTCGCTACAGATGCTCCTCCCATAAATCCATGGCGACTCTGTGAAAAGCACCTCAGAGGAATCCAAAACCCAAGTAGTCTTTGGAAAGG
This sequence comes from Chaetophractus vellerosus, assembly GCA_004027955.1. Taxonomy (NCBI): domain Eukaryota; kingdom Metazoa; phylum Chordata; class Mammalia; order Cingulata; family Chlamyphoridae; genus Chaetophractus; species Chaetophractus vellerosus. The sequence continues at coordinate 9,437 of PVKH010050315.1, read as the reverse complement.
GGTAATTTGCCGTGATGATGGTTAAATAAGAAGAATACTGAGTGGCTGACTACAAAGAAGCATCTGAAAATAAAACTAGCTGCAGTTGAAACCCCTCAATCAAAAATGTATATAAAGTGTCTCACATGTGGCAGCCAAAATTGGTTTCTTCTTTTTATGAGGCAAATTTGAGAATACATACCAAGAAGTATAAATCACACTCTTTTCACCTAATAATCTCAATCCTGATAATTTATTTTGAATAAATAGTTCATAAGAATAAAGAAGACTATACATATTTTTATAGCAGCATTATTTGTAATTAGAAGAAAACTGGAATCAACCTAATCCTAATTTTCCAATAATAAAGGAAAGGCTTGGTACATTTTGGTATATCGATTCTTTGGGATATTTTGCAAAATTATTATCACAGTAAATAAGTAAGGAAAGGATGTTTAGTGAAAGGCACAGAACACAAAAGTGTAAATATTCAGTGGTTATAGACATGCAAAAGTACACATGTGGATGAAGACTATTTATCCCTCTGGGTTCTTGCCCAGAATAGATGAATTGGAGTCCACACAGGGATGGTCATGAGAGAAAGCAGGTTTAATAATGCTGGAAGTGAGGCAGGCTAGTTTAAGGAATGGGGAGACAACTGACAGAAAAACATGGCCGTGAAACACGTGACCATGGAATTCCACCTGGAAGAACCCCGCAAGAACACTCCATTTAGAACAGGATTTCATCCAGGATCAAGGAAAATCCCCGGATATTCTCAAGGGGCCTTATCATTGCCCCGCCCCAGGGGAATTGACAGGTGGGCTAATCAATCAAAACAGCAAACGCCTGAGACCCTTCCCCCAAACATTAGCAAGTGGGAGGAATAATTAATGGTTTAAAAAGCAAGCGCAGAAGCTAAGTTGGCTCTTTTTTCCCCTTCTTTGCCTGAACCAACAACCCACAAGTATACCTGGGAACCCGTAATCTGTTATTTTCTCCTCTTCTCTCATTTCCTTAATAAACTACTGACCTAACTAAACCGGCATGTTCTTAAATTCTTTTATGTAACATAGCCAAGAACCTAGAGGGAATCCGGCAACAGAAGGACAGGTGGCGGGGATGTGTCATATCTGCCTTTCCCATCTGCGGAAATTCTAATATTTTTTTAACATCAGGATGCTAATGAATAATTGGGGTGGAATTTGTACAGGTTCTTTCATTGATAAACATTCAACAGGAGGGGGTAGGTACCAAATCAGGGTAAGTCACAAAGTTAGAATCATTATCAAGATCACGGCATCTGGGAGAAGGGCTATAGGAAACATAGGTCAGCTACAAGGTTTTACGTATGGATAGCAAATAGAGGCGGGTGAATAATAGAAATGAATAACAGAAGGGTTCATATGCAAAGGTAATATCTGCCTGGAATAATAATTACAATGGCAGGGTTTTTGTCAGAAATGGCCACATACAAAAGGTGAAGTCAGCTTAGCCAGTTTCAGTAATTTCAGATATTAAACTTTGGCTATTTTATAATTTATTGGTTGTGAAAAAGCATCCAGATGATGATTTAGTAATCATAATTATTTGTTAAGTTTCAATACAATGCCTTTGTACTTTTTAGGCTATACTGGGTTTTTCTGGTACTACACGATCAACTGAGAAATATCAACCTAAGCTGCAAGGCAACAAAGACATTTACTTGAGGTCTTAGAATTGCAATTCATGGAGCACAGATTCAGGTAGCAGCCCAAATCCTGTCCCAGTCTTGGCATTTCCAGGCAAGGGTTTTTAAAAGAAAAGAAGATGAGGGGGGCCAGCTGTAGCACAGTGGATAGGGCGCCGGTTCACCACATGGGAGACCCCAGGTTCGGTTCCCGGGGACCTCTCCAAAGTGGGCAGACCGCCTGAGAAGGCAAAGCCGCCGTGGGCGGGGCAGAGCCGCCGTGGGCAGGGCAAAAAAAAAAAGCCCCCACAGGCAGGGCAAAGCTGCCATGGGCAGGGCAAGCCGCCTGGGAATGGAGCAGAGCAGCCCATGAGCGAGGCAGACCACCTGTGCGGTGGGCTGACTTGGCACGTTGCCACAACGGGGGGAGACAAAAAAAAAAAAGCAGACACAGAAGAACGCCAAAAGATGAACACAGCAAGAGCAAGCAGAAAGGTGGGGGCGGGATATGTAACAAACAAACAAAAAAAGATATGACAAGTTGTTTGTGGTTGGTGGCTATTTGAGTACTCTACTTGTCCTTCAGGTTAGATAGTTAACTGAGTTCTTTATCTTGTGGCTTATTTTATGATGTCAGGATATCCTTGAGGTTTTGAGGAAGTTAGATGCTTGAGACTGCATATTTTGGCAGATTGTAATAACTACCTGAGACCTGCATAAGAGAAGTACTTCCCAACTCCATTTTAAATCTCTTAGCCATAGTAATATAACTGAGGGTTAAGAATTAACAAATAATTGGGAGGCAGCTGTGGCTCAAGATGTTGGGCACCCACCTGCCACATGGGAGGTCCAGGGTTTGGTTCCTGGTGCCTCCTAAAGAAGATGAGTGATGTGACAGGCTGGAGCAGTGAGCTGACACAACAAGATGATGCAACAAAGAGACACAATGAAATGATGCAACAATGAGATACAACAAGGAAACACAATGAGAGACACAACAGTGGGAGTGGAGGTTGCTCAAGCCATTGGGCACCTCCCTCCCACATGGGAGGTCCCAGGTTTGGTTCCTGGTGTCTCCTAAAAAGAAGATGAACACACAACAAGCAGACACAGAGAGCAGACAGCAAAAACAAAACAACAAGGGTGGGGGGAATAAATAAATAAATCTTTAAAAAAATGGTGACATTCAAGCATATCAGTATAAATTAAATAATAACATTTAATTTCAAAAAGAATTAACAAATTATGATTGCTAAATCACTATATAGATGACTTTATATTATAAAATAGCAAAAGGTTAACACCTGAAATTACTGAAGCTGGCTAGAGTGGTCCCACCCTGTTTATGGGTACTCTAGACTTAACTTCACCCTGTGTATGCTTATTATTGTGATGGTTATTCTAGATTGAACTCACCCTTGTGTATACTTACTATTGGGATGGTAACCACTCCACCCATCTCTGTTTAAAATCCACCTGAAAGACCTTGTAACTGACCTTTGTTCTGTATACTCCTATCCCAAATCCTTGTGACTGACCCAGGTGTGCTACCCCACCCCCCTACCTGTCCTATTCAGTACCTTAATGTCTTTTAATAAAGGGGCCTGTGTTCAGCTCCACCCCAATTATTCATTAGCACCCCGACGTTAAAAAATATTAGAATTCCTACAGATCAGGGAGGCAGTTTGGGGTCAGAAGGCCACTGTGCTCCATTGCTGTGTAACCAATAAAACTCTTTCTCTCTTTGAAACCCCCGTGTCTCAGGAATTGGCTTTAGAGACACATTGGGAGAAAAGAACCCACTTTTGCTTGGTCTCAGTAACTGTATTTTGTTTTATTTCTTTTAACTAGACCAAGAGGGTGAACACAAAGAGATGAAAATTGTTATTTAGTACAGTGAGAGTACAAGTCTTTAAATATTAAAGTTGATTTCTTTGTAATGACCATATTCAGTTTTTAGGTTTTTCTTGTTTGTTTTTCCAGCTGCAACATATATAGCATCATATTATTTAATTATTTTTGGATCAAAAGATTATTTTACAAAGGATGCATGAATATTCTTGCCAAGTGTGAAATATATACTAATTACTAATTCACAAATCCTAATGCTGTTGTTTTAATTTGCAGTGAAGGGAATTTGGCTACAAAGCAGGTCGTATTCCTTCAGAGGCCAATTATGTGGAATTCAGCTGCTCAAACACCAGAGGTGAGTAAAACGACTGCTTTATGAACTTAACATTATATTGAAGTATTTAATTCTTAAACTCTCAGTGTAACTCCAAATGGTGAATACAGATGAGAAAGCATTGATTTGGTATGGAAATAATCTTATATTCTTATATACCAAACCAGTATAAAAGAAAGGAAATTTGCCTGCAATCAGGCTGGATAGGTAATGTTGCTGAAAACCACAGGTTTGCTGCCCGATACGCATTGAAATCAATGTAGTGACACCACTGCTTCAGAGAGAGAATGGGCTTTAATGCAAGTTCTACCAGAATTAGAGACAGAGCCCCTAAGCTCAAATCTCTCTCCCCAAGTCTAAAGAGTTTAGAGTTTTTATGGATTCAAACAAAGGGAGGTGGAGTTGTTACCATTGCAATAACAAGTAACTAAGCTAATAGCCATTACAATAACATGTATAAAGAACTACAGTGTCAGTGGTTACATAAGTAGGTAGAGAGGTAGAAAAGTGGATAGGAAGATGGGGAACAGGAGAGCAGAGTGACCAAGATATTAGAAACTGCATTAGTACCCACAGGTGAGCACTCCCCCAACCCACCTCGGCTGAGAATGGCACCAGGATCACAAGTTCAAGAAATAATCTGATATAAAAAATTAAAAAAAATATATATATAAAGAAATACTCTGTCAAGAAGTGGAGAATGATGAGAAAAAAGTTCTCATTCTTCTTTCTCCCTCTTCACTTCTCAGCATGCCACAGACTTTTTTTTTTAACATCTTACAAATAGCCATTATTTCTGAGGAAAGATCCCCAGAATCCACAACCTCATGGAATTTTATAAAACTAAAGGCCAAGGGGGTAGATGTGGCTCAAATGATTGGGCATCCGTCTCCCATATGGAGGGACCTGGGTTCGATCCCTGTGGACCTCCCGGTAAAATAAAGAAAAATATAGAAGGCACGCGGGGCGAGTGCCAGGCCCCATGGAGCCACGCAGCAAGACGATGACATAACAGGAAGGAGACACAAGGGAGAGCCAAGATGAGATGCATCAAAAAAACAGGAACTGAGGTGGTGCAGGTGGCAGAATGCCTCTCTCCCACATCAGAGGTTCCTCGGATCGAATCCTGGTGAAGACAGGAGAAGGATGAGAAGAGAGGGCAGAAAACAGACACAGAGAATTGCCCAGCAAATGGACAAAAAAAAAAGCAAACAGGGGAGGGGGGAGTTTAAAATGGATAAAGTAATAAATAAATAAATCTTTTTAAAAAAACCTAGAGGCCAAGAAGTTAGTGTTTGTGAAGATATCAGACCCAAATTCAGCTACTTCCCAGTCTTTTACTTAGGATTAGATATCAGTTCTTTGATTACCTGAAAACTTTTATGCCCTTTTTGTTTAACTTGAAATACTATCCAGTAATCAGTGATGGCTTTCCTTTGGATAATCTTGAGATTTACATCCATTGTGATATAAAATCACTGGCTCATTTTTATATAATAGGAAGGAACTATAAAAATAGTTGCTTATATCAATGACAAGCCCAGGGCTAACAAATTCTATAGCTTAGAATTCTGCTTCCAATGATTTACTATTTCTTCCTGTGATAAATGTTTAATTTTTCTAGCAGGAAATTTCAGGATGTTGAGATTTTTTTCAGGGTAGAATATGTAGGTGATTCATTTTGGAGCTAAAATATCTCAGAAAAACTAACAGAAAATAAATCTAACAAAAAAGTGATTTGCATATTTTCTTAGTTTTCCCTACATTTAATCTCAAAAAGATAGTAATGTTTTTGGGAAAATACACTGTTAGTATCACCATACAGCTAATTTTGCTCTCTCATAATATATTCATTATATGCCTTGAAAAAGAAAACCTTGTGTAGTCTCAGTTCCATCACACCACTGCTCTTAGCTTGTATGTTGAAATCAGTTGTAGTTATTTGGGAGAGATTGGTGGGGGGGATTGTTTCATTTATAAAGTTTTTCAAAGGATTTTTAGGTTTTTGGTTCTATAACCGGTTGGTAGAAATTTGAGACATTACAAACTTTGCCCTAGTATTGTCAAAGGATTTTTACTAAAATGATAAATTTCATGAGCTGGTAGAAGCTGACCTCATGTCTGACTCTTGAAAAAAAAAAGTTTCTCTCTTCTACTAGTCAAGATATACAAGACTTCCCCTATCCTGTTGCACTCAGCAAAAAACAGTGCTTTTATGTTAAACAAATCCATTTTATGGCTCTTATTTCTGGGGAGGGAACTGAGAATTGCATAACGTGGAAAGTTGAAATTGTTTCCTCTGAAGTCATCAAGAACTTTACTTTTGGAATGTGTTTTATGTTTCAAGGATATGTTTTACACCATATTCTAGATAGCCTGAGAATTGTTTTTAATATGAAAAAGGTCAATTCAAAATATACTCTCATTTATGGCCTCAATTTTCTTTAAGCTCTTAAAAGATCATTTCTCCTAATAAAACTATTAAACTTTTAGAAAAAGCTGAGGTTAGGCAAGCAGTTCTTAGACATGACACCAAAATTATAATCCATTTTAAAAATTTCATAATTTGGTCTTCAACAAAATTTAAAAGTTATTCTCTTCAAATAACAGTTAAGAGAATGAAAAGGCAAGCCACACACTAGAAAAAAAAAGCATTCAAATCACATATCTGACAAAGGACTTGTATCTCAGAATATAGCAAGAACTCTCAAAACTCAACAGTAAGCAAACAAACAACCCAGTTAAGAAATAGGCAAAAGGGAGAAGATGTAGCTTAAGTGGTTGAGCACCTGCTTCCCATGTACGAGGTCCTGGGTTCGATCCCTGGTACCTCCTAAAAACAAAACAAAACAAAACAAAAAAACAATCGGGAGCAGATGTAGCTCAGTGGTTGAGTGCCTGCCTCACATACAAGGTAGGTCCTGGGTTCAATCCTTGGTACCTCCTAAAAAAAAAAAAGAAAGAAAGAAAGAAAAGAAATAGGCAAAAGATTTAGACACCTCACCAATGAGGATATATAGATGGCTAAAAAAAAAAACCCATATAAAAAGATGCTTAAATCATTAGCCATTAGGGAAATGCAAATTAAAACCACAATGAGAACCCTCTACACACCTATTAGAATGGGTAAAATAAATATTGACAATTCCAAATGACTGACAAGGATATAAAGCAATCAAGACTCTCATATATTGCTGGTGAGAATACAAAATAGTACTGGAAAACAGTTCGGTAGTTTCTTATAAAGTTATACATACATTCCCACACAGAGGCTGTGAACAACCAGCATGAACTGGCAAAAACATTTTTCTCAAAGCTCCAAAAAAACAGTAAAAGTTGTTTGGGAGAGATTGGTGGGGAAGTAACAGAGTATTTTAGTTTCCTAGGCTGCTTAAAGCAAATACCATGAAATGATTTGGCTTAAACAATGGGAAATTATTCACTCACAGTTAAAGTCTGGGAAAATGTCCAAATCAAGATATCATCAAGGCGATGCTTTCTTCCCAAAGACCAACTGCCAGTGATCCTTGGCTCCTCTGTCACATGGCAAGGCACATGGCAGCATCTGCTGGTATCTCCCTTCTCTTCTGGGTTTCATTGCTTTCAGCTTCTTGCTTCCATGGCTTTCTCTTTGTCTGAATTTCATTCTCTTATAAAGTACGCCAGTAATAGGATTAATATCCATCTGGAATGAAGTGATCAACCCTTAACTGAAGTAGCCTCATCAAATGGTCCCATTTACAGTGGGTTTACACCCACAGGAATGGATTAAATTTAAGAACATATTTTTCTGGGGTACATACAGCTTCAAACCATCACACAGGGCGAGTGCCAAATCAAGAAAAACTCTACTTAAAAGCAGTAGGATCTCCTGACACCCTTCTGGCCCCTCACCTATCCTCTCACGCTCTTGGCATGGAGATGGCCCATGCTCCCATTGCAGTCCCTGGTCCCATTTCCAGAAGGGAAGCACATACTGGAAGCATATATGTCATGCCCAGTCTATCTGGTGTTAGTTTAAGAGACTGAAACAGGCGCTCATCTCAGGCTTGCTATCTCAGAACTTGTCCTGCATGTAAAAGGCAGCTCACAGAGTTCACCTGCAGAATGCTGTGGAGACCAGTCAAGTCATGCTGCCTGGGGCAGGGGATTGCTGGCTGTAGGACAAACAGGACAGTGAAGAAACTGTTTCCTAATAAATAGGGTACATAATGTGTAAATAGGGAATTCCTAGGGCCACATTCATATGCCCAAGACAAGATGCATGCACAGAAAGGGCCAGGGAGATCCCCATGTTTTAGCCTTGAGCTAGTCACTAAAATTTTTATATGGATAAGCTCTGAAGGAGAGCACTTGCACAGACCAATCTGCAAAAACTGGGAAATGTATTTTGTTTTGTTTTGTTTTGCTAGTTCCTGATAATCAAGAAAAGCTCTGTCATAACATTAGCTGGATACAAGCTTAAGGAACAAATGCTTTAGAGTCTAAAGTCCATTGACAACACATCATTAAAGTATGAAAATAACCAGATTTCAACAAAAGATTTCAAAACATTGAAAGAAACAGGAACAGTGGCCCAGGTAAAGCAGAAGATTAAAGCATTAGAAACTATCAGTGAGGAGGATCAGACTTGTGATATACCAGACAAAGACTTTAAAAAATGGTCCTAAATATGCTCAAAGAGCTAAAGGAAAATATGGACTAAAGAAAATCAGGAAAATGAGAGATGAACACAAAGAGAATATCATAGAGACATGTAAATTATAAAAAGGAGCCAAACAGAGCTGAAGACCACAGTAACAGAAATTAAAATTCCCTAGACATGGGAATGTAACCTATGGACTATAGTTAACAGCAATACTGTAATATTCTTGCATCAGTGCCAAAGATGTACTGTGTTGATAGTAGGGGAATATAGAAAAAATATGCCACATGTACGCTATGGACCATAGTTAGTGGTAAATAGTCTGATGATATTATCTCATAATCTGTAACAAATGTTCCACAACAGTGTGGTGTGTTGGTGGAGGAGTTCTACACATGTGCATGATTGTTTTGTAAGTTCACAACTTCTCTAATAAAAATATTTTTTAAATCCAAAAAAAAAAAAAAAACAATAGAAAGAATTTTAAAAATACAATTAAGATAACTTATGGACTATAGTTAACAGCAATATTGTAATGTTCGTACATCAACATCAAAGAAGGTACTATGTTAATAATAGGGGGTATGGAAAAATAAACCGAATATATGCTATAGACCACAGTTAGTGGTAATAGTCTGATGATGTTCTCTTATAATCTGTAACAATGTAATGTGTTGGTGGAGGGGTGTTGTATGGGAATTCTGCACATTGTGCATAATTGTTTTGTAAGTTCATAACTTCTCTAATTTAAATATATATTTTTTTAAATGAAAAAAATCAGTGGTTTCCACAGGTTGGAGGTGGAGTAGGGGGAGAAAGGGTTGAGTAAGTGGAGCACAGGGCATTTGTAGGGCAGTGTAACTATTCTGTACTATACTGTGATGGCAGATACATTATATTAACCATTTGCCAAAACCCATAAAACTATACAGAAAGGGTGAACCCTAATGTAAACTGTA
>PVKH010050314.1:0-10014 GCA_004027955.1 Chaetophractus vellerosus | reverse complement strand
TTAAAAAAAAAAAAAAAAGCCTCTTTACTTTGGAGTCATTTCCATTGATTTGTTTTAATAAAGGTCTCTCCTAAAGAGAGAAAAGCCATCTTTGATCTGACTTGACAAAAAGATCTAATCAAACAATAAAATCTATAAGAAAAAGTGGCAAGCTTCCTTAAGCCACATCAAATATATGAAAGAGAAAATGCTTCATTTAAATGCAGAAAACTAACACAAAACAGCTTGAAATGTAATAACCTCTGCTGAATAAGTGAATCCACATGTTGATCAGACATGGGTTTCTAAGACACAATTAAAGGTCACTTCGTGTACAAACATCTTATTCTGCACCGAGAGGACTGGGTTATTGTCAGAATTTCCAGCCATTGAGCGGCAGGTGCCCCAAACTGGAGCCATCCCAGCAGGCACTTCAAACAGGGTTTTACGGATACTCCCCAAAGCGGAAGCTTGATCTAACTACCTTGGAAAATGTACAATCCTGGGTCGTACAAGGATCCTTCTGGCCTTGAAGTCCTAGGAGAATAGAACTAAATAAACTTTAGAATCCTTGCTAATTCAAAGCCATACCTCCCAGGGAAGCGACTTTACTCAAAAATGGAAACACAAGTTTGTATCTGCTCTGCCCACCTTTACCTCCCATCAGAGCCATGGGGTCCAAAGAGAAGTTTGGGTGCTCCTGCTGGGAGCACAGAAGTTCAAAGGGCAGCCCCAGCAGCGTTTGGAAATGTCCTCTAGCAGCTGGGATTTTTCAATTCAAGACTCTTAAAGGAAAGAAAGATATTTGGAAAGTAACATTTTAAAAATGTTCTTGTCCCCAATGTCTACTGCCCTTTCACTATATCTCTTCAAGAGAGATGGCACTGGACAAGATTTCAAAGCCTTTCAAAAGGGAAAACACATCGAGAAAGCCTTCCTCAGAATGAGAAATAAATTATTTGATTTGAAAGAGAAGTAAACCTCACAAGCCACGACGGAGGATCAAAGAATAAACTCATGTGAACTGAAGAAGTGCTCCTTTCCAGCGGAACGTGACTTTACTCTTTGACTCACTCACGCACTTGGGTGAGAGCAGCTTTGCTTGAGGATCAAAATAAAGAAGTGGGTCTGTGTTCCAGAAAATCACGTGATCCCAGCTCGTGTTTTTTACTTTTTTTTTCTCCTCTCTTTTGCTCATTGATCTCTTTTACAACTCTCTCGACCGTTTCTTCCTTCACATAAGGCTGTGTGCAACGACTTTCACGTGAACCGTGCAGCCACCCGCACTGCTACGTGTTGAGATGTGCAAAGCATGTATACTTGGGGGAAATCGGTGGGTGGAGGGGACAGAGAACATGGCTGAGAACAGGAGGACGAGAGCAGTTTGAGTCTGCACCCATTTCTTCCTGCCCCGCCCACATCCTCAGACAAACTCCAACTTCTCCCTTCCATGCCACCCCCCCTTCCTGTTCTTTGGACCTGGCAGAGGAGCCCAGCAGGCAGCAGATGGTTAAGGAATCCTGGGATTTTTTTCCTTTGTATTTTTAATTATTCAAGTGATACCTGAATACATTCTCTGTGTTTAAAAAAAAATTTTTTTTTTCAAAGCAAGACTGTGAGATCGTCTGCGATGTACCATTTCCAATTCTAGCTCCCTCCTCTCCATTCCCTCACCCCAAGTGCTATTCTCAATTTGGTATGCACCTTCCAGACAATACAGATAAAAATAGAAGAGAGGAATTAGTACACCTAAAAGCAGAATATCATGAATTAAATAAAAACAACCAACACCTATGACCAGTAACATCAATGGCTGATGCTTCACCAAGTCCAATAAAATTAGTGAGGAGACATTTTAAATTTTAAGCACTATCATATATGGCTGCATGTTATCAAGTTTTAAAACCCACTAGGAAAAAAAGTGAATTACCAAAATTAGCCCAATCAGGTTTTCTAAAATAAAGTATTAGCCTTCTGTGCCTGCCTGCCTGATGTGGCAGAAATTAAATGCCCACTGTAGAAAACCATGGGGGAACTCAGTTTCTTTTCTCATGGAATTACTATATTCTTAGGAGACAAAATGGGTTCAAGTGCATCGAATTTCAATTTCTAAAAATGGACTCATTTAGAAATTAATTTAAGCTTAGAAGTTCTTAAGAACTACTGATTTTTATTACTTTCCATACGCTGGAGAAGCTCTCTACACCAGCGCTGTTGGCAGTTGCTTAACAAACAACCTGAAAATGACCACGAAACCCACAAAAACAATGCCTGGCCTTTTATCGAGGGGTTACTCTTGCCAGACATATGCACTTGTGCGTAGGGCTTGATCCCGTTACTATACCCATTTTACAGATGGAGAACTGAGGTGCGGAGAGATTGCCTGAGGCCACACAGTTTTGAGCGACAGAACGGGGATTGCAGCAGACAACGGCGGTGGCTGTCGATGGTATTGTCCGCTACCACACAGTACACCGCGGTGCATTTTAACTTGCGACCTTAAATTCTGCCCAGGATGGAGCACCTCTCTTACTTAGACGGCCCCTAGCAAGAGTAGGCGTTTCAGGTGGGAAAAACAGCAGCTGCCCCCAGGAAAGGTGATGAAGGACTTAAGGAAACTGAGGGCGTGTCAGCCAGGATGAGGTTTGTCTACCAGGAGGATTAGTGGATAAGGACGGAAAGCTTAGCACAGGCCTGGCACCCCAGAAGGCCGAAGCAATCAGCTATCACCATCACCGTTGTTGATCTCTCCTTGCTTTAAAAAAAAGAAAAATTCCTTCTCTCCTTTCTCCCTCCTTGTTCCCTCCTCCTCCCCCTCCATCCAAAACAACTCAAAGTTAATCCATTCAAAAGACCTCATTGGCTGTGAATGCCATATTTGCATTCCAAAGGAAAAGAATTATATGTGAAACAGCTCCTCAGGGTAGGTGTGGGCAAAGGTTTTTGAGGCTCGGGGTCCTTCTAAACTGTTCTCCTCGGTGTTCCCCTTCTCCCCTCCCAGCTGTTCCTATATCGTCACACCTGCCTCCCCAAACCCATACTGAGAAACCGGGCGTGGATTAATTGTGGGAGCCTGGGCCCAAAGTAACAATGAATATTCCAGAAGGGAAGACTGTAGTTGTCCTCTCATTTTTTCATGTGTTGTAAACCTTTCCAGGGCTGGAACTCAGGCTCCATCTTCTTTGTGTGTAAATACCTTAAATACTTTTTCCTCTGTGGAGACATTGTTTTAAACACCCTAGTAGCTTTTAACAAAAAATATAACTTGAAGGAATTATCTTAGCTTTAATTTACACAGGAACTAACTTAAACTGCTTCTTTTTCTTTCTTTCCTTCCTTCCTTCCTTCCTTCCTTTCTTCCTTCCTTCCTTTTTTGGGGGGCTGCTGAAGGATTCTAGGTGTGTGTTACCTGATTCAGCTGCAGGGACTCTTTCTTTGAATGGCATCTTATTGCTTTCCATTGAAGGGTTTGTATGTCCCTTCTGCTTTCTTGAAGCCATAATTCAGGTGGCTTTTTATTTTTTATTTATTTTTTTAGGATACATCAATTTACATAAATGTTACACAGAAATTTTAGGAGTACCCATATGCCCTGCCTCCCACACCTCCCACAACCTCCCACATATACATCCTTCATCAGTGTGACACATCACCTGTAATAGAGATACACGTTTTGGGGCTTTGCCACCATGCATGGACCTCAGTTCAGACTGTAGACCACCCTCTCTCCCACACAGTTCTGCATGTTTACATGATGATATAAAATGACCTATATCCTCCATTGCAACATCACCCAAGACAATTCCCAAGTCCCAAAAAAGCCCCTGTATTACAATTGCCCTTCCCTCTCCCTGCTAGGTGGCTTTTTAAATAACCGAACTTTTCTCCATGGGAGAAGAAAAATAAGCCACCTGCATTTATTCCTAAACTCTCCAGAGTTTTGTAACCATACATGTTACAACAACTTGGATAAGTTTTTTCTTTTTATTATTCTGTTGTTTTAAGTTAATGTGGTACTTTCAACAATTCAGAAATCCTCCTATGGGTGTTGTGATGTTTCCATCTGACCTTTCCAAGTCTTTATAACAATGTGAGCTTTGTTGTCAATGTGAAATCAATCAAGAAGGAAGAATCCGCTAGCTACTGTCTGTATCTTACAGTTTTCGTTTCTCAGTCTTGTTATTTTCAGAGGACACGAATTAAGCAGGTTGTTTCTGCATGAAAGTACTGCTCTCTCTGTTTGCTTTAAGAAGAATTATATTAAACCACTAGACTATGTATATATAGGATCCGGGTTTGAGCAAGTCAGTAATGAACTTCTAAAGTTGGGTCTACCAAGATCAGTCAATGTGATTGATTTATTAATTAGTAAAAGCCATCCTCTGCAATTACCTTGGATTAATCACAATGCATACAAAATATATCCAATTAGTCTTAAAATGCAGGTTTGACAAGCTATCCTTTCTTTGGGGAGTACAGTCAATTTTAATAACTCTTACTGGATAAATCATTTTCATTCAGCCAGAAATGATGAGTGGTTGAGGAAAATTCTGAAAAGTACAACGGGCCCGTTCCGCAAAGTTGAAAACTATGCAAAATGGAGACAGGAAGACTGGATGAAGCAGGAAACAAGACACTTCTGGATATACTATCTGCTGCCACTTGCACTAAGAGAATCAACTCTAATTGGATTCTTCATTGTTAAGGGCCGGCAAAAATGTACAGACCCAAATGGGCAGGAAACCCCAAATGCCAAAACCCAGCCTTTCTGTGAAAGACAGCCTACGCCTGTCCTGTGCCAAAATAAACCGATCAGTTCATGAAAAGTTGGGGCCGCCGAGTCACTTGGATTCCTGGACTTCCTCTCTTACATGCTCCAAAATCAGATGCTCACAAAATCATGCACATTTTAGCAACTTAAAATCATCATGTCTCCTGATGGGCCCATTTTACAGATGAAGAAACAGAAACCATGATTGGCTAAGTTCCCTGTGAAAGTTTATATACCAAATCCATGACCAGGATACAAAAACCCTAAAGCAACCTAGATAGCTTCTCTCAGCCTCACTTTCCCTTTCTATAATAAAAGGGGCTAGGATAACCAAATTTTTATAGTTTCCAATTCTACAGTTTTGTGGCTTTGGTACCTTGATTCCAAGTCAACTTTTTCAATACCCTCACTGTGCCTAAATATTTATGTATGTGTTTATAAAAGTTGTAAAAGAACAAAAGTTTTGGGGATTCAACTTTAAATCATCTTTAAAACATGTGTCTAAAAAAGTGTCTAGTATGTTCACTTCCTATTAATACATGTGGGTTTTTGACCTACTGACTGTAAAATAAAAAAAGGGAAGCCAGATATTTCTGGAGATTTAAAATTCCCCATTTTTCTCGTAAAGTGAAAATGATTAGAGAGATATGGGAAAGGAATGCTTTGTGTTGCTTTTTTAAAAACCCACCTCTTGTTTTAATTGTAAATATTTAAATGTCTCTAGATGTTTTTGGAAAAGAAAAATACAGAAGTATGAACAAACCCAATTAATGAAACACAGGAACTTGTAGTGAATTCATCTCCTAGAGATAGTTCACTGCTGGTGGAGTGGGGTTCCTGAATTATCTTGTGAGTCCAAGTGATTAAGCAGAAATGAAGTCAGGGTCAGATTCAAAGAGGTTTCAAAGAGAGACAGAAAATGTCCATAGATAATGTTACTGGGGTGAACGCTTCCTTCTTGAGGTGCTCGACGTTTTACAAAGTAAACTATAGAATCCTCTTAAAAATTAATGGGCTCTCAAGTACTTTGGGTTATTAAAAAAGAGAAAGAGAGAGTCTTCTGTCAAGTCCTCTGTCTTAAACTGGGAAAATGTCATATACACATGCACTGAAAAAAACAAAGGAAAGTTCCATACGTAGAGGCAGGAGTAATTTGGGAAGAAAACTCTTGGGAAAAAGTTTACTGCTTCCTTAACTTTGAAACTCCTTACTCGATCAGTCAACACATAGCAGGCTTCGGTTTTGCAATTAAGGAAGTTAAAAACCTGGGGCTGGGACTCTCCCCGTGAATCATACACTGCATCTGCCTGAGTGCTCCCTTTGACCAAGGATCCTCGCTCAGCACTCAGAAAATAAAGCGTGTTTTAGCAGTCCATTGTTTCAATGTTGCACCGTGAACAAAATACATGAGAGGAAGGGTAGCTTTTCGGATGAATTTACAGAGCAATTGAATTTAGCTGCACTTTTTCCTTTTGTTCTGAAGGCCTCTGGGGAAGTTGATAAAGTTATGATTTATCGTTTTGTAAGGGGCATTCCAAAAAAAAGCAGTTCTTTTTACTTATTTATTTATTTGCTTTTAAGACAAGCAAAGGTCATAGAGACCAACTCAACTTTTAGTCAGGACTAACAGGATGGTTGGAGTCCTTTGATTTATTTTGTCAAGAATACATATTTTTAAAAATTAGTTTTAACTATATGATAATACACAAACGCATTCTAATTGTAAAAAAAATATTCAATATGTAGCAAAAATTTAATGAAAAATGGATTTCATAAGGGACGTCAGAAACTAGTCAGTGGATATCATCATCAAACATGTTTAAGGAGAAAGAAAAAGAGCAGGTGGTCATTTTCCACTCAGGAACAGTCGTGTCCTAAAACCAAATTCTCAATTCTGTCCACAACTCGCTTTATGGCTCAGCTACATTATGTATGTATGTATGTATGTATGTATGTATGTATTAGCAACTAGCTGGGACTTCTACTTTCTTTAAGTATGGGACAGTCCTAGTTACTTCCTCCTACTCCTTTTGTCCCGTGGTCCCAGAGGGCAAACATGTAAAAATTGTCCCTCCTAATGAATGTGAGAACACTGCTTTTCCCCAAGCTCCAGGCAGGCCTCTCAATTTCAATATGTGTCATCTCTGCCCTCCCTCCCACCTTACAAAAGGAAAGTCTAGAGTTCCTACCCATGATGCTACATATACTTGCTTGGCTTTCTGGATCTGTCTTTGGTAAAATAGAAATGGCTTTATATAAATTTTAGATTGCAGATAAACACATCTCAATGCAGTGATAGCCCAGGAATTTCTCATCCCCAACTTATTCCTTAATTTGTCCCAGATATGCAGCAAATCTGAAATGCTCTTTAAAAATAAAGATTTTTTTTAAAAAAACACTACAAGTTTTAAGGGTACATGTTCAAATTACCACCCCCCCCAAAAAAAAAAACAGTCCTTTAAAAAGCAAAACAAACAAAATGCTGTATTCACAGAGATTAATTACAGGCAATCTAAATTTAGAACTATATAATGTCATGAATTATCATGATAACCGACAAAATTGAATTAGCCTCAGTTTAATGTTCCACAGTTAAAGAAACAGAAAGAAAGACAAAAAAATCTACTGTGTGAAAAGTGTTCAAACATTGGCTGCTGTGAAAAGGATATAAAAATAAACCAAAGAGTGGAAGAACTGTGCTGTGTGCAGTGGGAAAGTTTACCCAAATGAAAAACTGTCACATGGGGAATAGCCCAGCAGCATTCTAATATGTTTCCTTAGATCAAAAAGGACAGACACAAGCCCAACATTTATATCTGGTTATGCTCCCTCTTCCTGAGAGGAATTATATGCTCCATCCATGAAGCAGTGAGTTTAATACCTTAATACTCTGAGTACAAAGACTAGTGGGGTCATATGACGTTGCTATATTTAGAAAAGGACTCTGTTTTCTGTTTTGCTCAACCCTTACGATTTTCTGCTCTGAAGAAGGAGTTTCAGATGTACATTGAGCTTTCTCATATCGTCAATGAACTGCATTAGCACCTGCTTTCAACTGCCAAAATACTTTTTTTTAAAGGGGAAAGAGAAGTCTGTGTACTCTTAATTCAGCATGGGAGGTAAAGTTTTCCCCCAGCTTTCTTCAAAAGGTGCAATAACAGTATTTACTGGATTTTATAAATGCTAAGGTATGTACTTAACTGAACAAAGCATGTGGAATGGTGATAATATCTGAAGGTAATTTAGGTGAAAATCTTCACCAACCCCCCCCCCAAAAAAAAAAAACAGCCAAGTATTAATCTTGGGAAAAACTAGCCCATGTGACTATGTAAAGTGACTGTGAAAAATTAACCTTAAGGAAGCAGGAAAATAACTTATTAGTTACCAAAATGTCTGTGTGAGCCTCTTTCTCATAAAATGTCTGGAAATAATATTGGTTGAAAACAATGGCTAACACACAAAAGGACAAATACTATATGATTGTGGTACTATGAACCAAAGATACTGTGTAATCTAGTGTATGATTAAAAAAAAAATTATACGTATCAGCACATTTAATTGAGAAATGTAGGTTTTTATTCAACTGTGTTTTCTTTTTAGTTTTTAATTGCTTATATTTTCAATTACTAAGTGTACAAAATAAAGTTTAAAAAAAAGAAAATAATGGCTAGTTTCTTTTTTTAAGATTTAAATGTCAGAAATATCAATTTACTACAGCAAGCAGCCGTCCTTTTTAAAAGAATTTTACCCTCTCACGGTATGCATGTGATCCCAATAAGTGACAATGACAAAGAGGCTCTGGTTTTTTAACTTTCTGGAGCATTTGCTCAAAAATGATGCTAAAATGATGCTAAAGTTATCTGATTGCATTAAATAAGGTACTGGGGAGATTCCTAACTGTTAGCAGTTATGCTTCTGATTCCCACCCTCACCCCCCAACCCCCAGAAAATTTGCCCTAAGAAGTGGAAATATGCACTGGAGTGAACTATATATATATTCTTATCCCCAAAAGGCCAGGATGGAGTTAAAATGCTAGGGATGGTGCAGTGGCAGTTTGAAGTCAAGTCTCCTGGAATCAGAGCTAATTAAACTCTTAGTTGCCTAAAGGTACAATTCACATTTTCCTTAGATCCTACGCAGCTGTGCCAGGCTTATCACTAGGTGGGCTGTATTTGTGTTTGGTCAGACAATTCAGTCCCAAATGTACAGAACTCATTCACTCACTCCATATTTATTCAGTTCCTCTTCCTGGCAATGATGGCTACCAATTTACGTATTCAGGATAGTCACAGGACAGCTGCCCAATCTATAAGTGGATTTTCACTATTTCGGAATGATGTAGATTTCTAAAGCATCCCAGGTGAACCACGGAGATATGGTTAACCATAGGGGAAAATACCAGAGAAAAGCAACTGCATTTTCATTAAGAAAATGTCTAGACAAATTGCCCTTATTTTTGTGTCATTCCAGTTTTCCATCTACCCTTTTTTCATGGCATTTGTGATTGCTTTATATAATTTTTAATGCTTCTTAGGAGTATAGACTCTTTTCAATTGTAGCTTTAATTAATTCTTTTCATATCTTACTCATTTATTCTTTCAATAACCATTATTAAGCCAGACTGGCTAGGTGTTCAGTGAGCCTAGAATTTTAATTTTACGAACTAGTCAAATTTTCCCAAAATGTTTATATAAACATTCAATCTTTTAGAAGTAGCCTTTAATACACATATTTATACTTCATTGTTATGGAATTGGGTTGGTTCAATACTGTATTTTATCAATTTAAGGTGTACTTTTGTTTTTGTATTTTAATGTAACTGAAATTAGTATGCATTTTGCAATCAATGGCATCTTGCAATTATAACTGGAAGCATTTTTTTCTTTCTTGATAGTCCATAAAATAATAGAACATTTGGAAAGTGGTGATGCTTTAGAGTCAATGAAATATAATAACTAGATCTTTTAGTTTTAAAAATTATTTTGAGGGGCCGGCTGTGGCCCAGTTGGGAGGGCGCCAGTTTACCACATGGGAGGTCCCAGGTTCAGTTCCCGGGGCCTCCTTGAGCGGGCAGACCACCTTGAGAAGGCACGCTGCCTTGAGAAGGCATGTCGTCATGGGCAGGGCAGGCCCCTGCGAGCAGGCGGGCCACCTCACGGTGAGCTGACTTGGCGGGTCGCCGCACCGGGGGGAGACGGGCGGACACAGAGGAACACAAGAATGAACACAGCAAGAACAAGCAGAGGGCCCGGCTAGATAGCTC
>PVKH010050313.1:0-10012 GCA_004027955.1 Chaetophractus vellerosus | reverse complement strand
TTTGTTTTTTTATTTATTTTTTATTTTTTTATTTTTTACCGGGAGGTCCTGAGGATCGAACCCAGGTCCCTCCATATGGCAGACGGACACCCAACCATTTGAGCCACATCCGTCCCCCTTAGAGGTTTTATAAATGTAAACATTTTGATCTCACATTGAGAAGAGGTCGATGATGAATAGTAAAAGGTCTGAGTCCCCAGGTCCCTCCCTGCATCCAGACGGTCCCCGGCCGCCTCTCCTCCATCCCGCTCCAGTAGTGCTGTGATGGGTAGAATGGTGGCTGACACTTGGAGATGTCCCTGTCTGGTGTTCCTTGGTGAGCCCAGGGAAGACACTGTGGTCGGCATCCAACAGCTTCGTTACAAAGGGACTTTGGTCAGTGGGAGTGCTGGGATCTGGGGTTATGATCTGATGTTTTCAAGCTGAGACCTCTGATTAAAAAACCTCAAGGGTTTTAATTATTTATATAAAGAGTATTGATGTTTCCTGTTGTAACGTATGCCTGCAGTGAACCTGTCTATTCTGATTTAAGTAGGGAGCTAACTCTCAGAGGGGTACTGTGGTCCAATCCAGGCTTTTAAATTTTTTATTTTGATATAATCCAAACTTAAAGTAACAGCTGCAATAACAGTACAGGCAGTATCCATGCTAGAACTTTATTTCCGAAAAGCCTTCTAAAAGGTTCCCTCCCTTTTTTTTTTAGGGTGCAGTTTAGTGATAGTAGTGTTTTATTATTATTTTTTTTAATGGGAGATTTATCCTTTTGATCTTGATATCTCTTCTGGACAACATCCCAAAATAGGCTCTGGGAATTTCCCCTAGTTACTCAGCTGGCCAAAAATGTTGAGATAAACTGGGTCATTTTAAACATACAGCTTCTATGGTTCCAGAACCAATTTATGAAATTGCTGCGTACCATGTGGTCCTTTTCCCTTTGCCTTCTCATCATTTTGTGTCTGAAAGTTCCTGACCGTGTTTTCAGGATGTTGGTAGAATCTTGACTCACTTGAAGTTTGCATACCTTTGGTACTCTCCTAGAATGGTGAGTGTGTGGACCACCGAGGTTCACGCTGTGGCTGTGTTTTCTATCCTAGCATACCCTCACGGGACACAGTGGGAAAGTGCTGTCTGCTAAGTTCCTGCTGGACAACGCACGTATTGTTTCTGGAAGCCATGACCGGACCCTCAAACTCTGGGATCTACGCAGCAAAGTCTGTGAGGAAATTCAGTCTTTCTATCTACATGCACAATTAGACATTAACTGTGGAGGAGTTTGTTTTCCATGTCAGAGCCTGCATTTTAGTGTGATACAGCATGAATTTCCAGTCTGGTCTCATGTTCAGGGTGGCCCTGAGGTGGTTACAATGTCATCTTGTCTGTGGCTTCATTTACATTAGTAATTCTGATGACTTAGTGGTTAGAGTGTAGCAGTGCTAAGTATACAGCCCCATGGGTGCCTCCGCCTGATAAATGTTTGTTTTCCTTTCAGGCATAAAGACAGTGTTTGCAGGATCCAGTTGCAACGATATTGTCTGCACAGAGCAGTGTGTAATGAGTGGACATTTTGACAAGAAAATTCGTTTTTGGGACATCCGGTAAAATACTCAAGAGCTTGGGTAGGGTGGAGGAGAGGAGTGAGTCTGGGAGCAGCAGAAGTGCAGTGGTGTTTTCTTCATGGAATGTGGTTTGAAGAAGATGTCTAGAAGTGACAGGAATGAGCGCCTGCAACATTTATCTTAGTAATGAATGTTCTTTACCATGAGGTAGGCAGTCATCTATTGAGCATGTACAATATCCTAGGTGCTTTACTAGCTGCTGGAAAACAAAGTACCAGGTACTTAAATATAACAGAGAAGACAGACACAAAGATCACTGAGTGCTGTGCTGAAGCAGAGGTGAGTGTTTGGGTGTTGAAGAACATCTCTCAAGGTTAGCCTTCAGAAGAGCGTAGTCTTCACAGGGCAGAAAAGCCGCTGAAAGGCGTTCCAAGCCAAGCACAAATCAGAACAGCAGCGCTGCCTGGTGTGGCTGAATGGGGCAGGAGGGAGGGGAGGGCACATGGGCAGATGAGACTAATAGGGAAGTTGAGGCCAGCCAGATTGGCTTTCTACCCCATTTCCAAATGACATGATCTTATAAGCCATTGAGTGTTTAGCAAGAAAATGATTAGCTCATGGCCATTTAGTTGATGCATTGGAGAACAGGAAAATCAATAAAGAGATGAACTGAAAGCAGTGCAAAGAAATGGAGATGGGGCAATAGGTTGAAGTTGGATGTGGAGAATGAGAAGAAGGGAGAAGTAAAGAAAGAGAATCAGTGAGAATGGATTTAGGAAGCAGGTTTAGAGAAGGCATTCAGATGTGGACATTCATTCCTGGTTTCTACTAGGCATTTGGGAAAACATGAGAAGAGTTGTTGATAGGTTGGGGGTGAAGGGAAAAGTCAGGACTCCTCAGTGAACAGGCAGGATTTGAAGACATGGAAATGGATCACTTACAGATGGCATGTAAAGCAACGAGAAAAGCTGAGGGCAGCACTTGGGGGCCAGAAATGGGCAGAAAGCCGGTATCCCATGATGGGCCTTGGTCAGTTGTCATGGGAAGTCAGGTTGGGAGGCCATTTGATGTGTGGTTGGGAGGTCCTTAGTTGGTCTGATTGAATAGAGGGCAGCTCAGGCAGATTCCCAACCGCAGAGCAGAGTTGTGGAGAGAGTGGGAAGCAAGGAGCTGGTGAATACAGCTGATACTTTGGAGCACAACCTGGTGCCAGACAGGCCTGGGTGAGGCACACAGCCCCTGGACACCACTGCCAGTTTCATTCAAGCCTTTGGTTGGCCTCTTTAAATCTGAAATTTGAACTTGAAACATGGAATTTTAGAGTTACTCTGGATGTAGAATCTGTCTCCCGGTCTACCCCCTAATTTGGGAGATGAAGAAACCAAGTCCTTAAGAAAGTTGAATGGCTTGCTTCAAGTTACATATTTAACAGCAATAAGATAGACTCTCTTGCTTAGTTAACATATGAAGTAGAAAGTAATCTCTTGCAAGTTTACAGCAAAATCCCTAAGGTCAGTATGTTTTTGAGCTATGGCACCAACAGGACCATGCCCAGGAATGCTATTAGCAAGGGGGAAAATTGGGAGGATAAAAGGAGGCAAGGAGGAAAACTTGGAGAAGAAAGGAGTTGCATCTGGAGGTGAGTAGACCTCCACAGCCTGCCCTGGGGCCCCAGTTCCAGGAGCCCCCAGCTGAATTTAAGAGTGGCAGGAATCGGAGAGAAGACCACACACTTTCCCATATACAGCAGCCGAGACCCCCTCCAACAAGTGTCTCTGCTTTCAGTTGAAATTATATTAATTGGATAGAAGTCCTGGATAGCTCATGCTGGTCCGAAGCTCTGGTTGAGACTTACTTTGTCACTCCAAAAATGGGCAAGGAAATGAATTTAGATTTCTAGTTCTCAGCACTGCCATAGGGTCTCTTGAAGGGAAAATAATAAAAGCAGTCACTGAGGTTATCTTTATAAATAAGCTGCCCTTGGAGAGTACTTCATTCTAGCTGAATAGTTGAGCCTTTTTTGTTTTGTTTTTTGTTCATGGCATGCTGTCTTGGTTAAAGTGGAGAAGTTCTGACCCTCACATGCTACATTTTCTCATACTTTCCATCTCTCTCTTAGGTCAGAGAGTATAGTCCGAGAGATGGAGCTGTTGGGAAAGATTACTGCCCTGGACTTAAATCCAGAACGAACTGAGCTCTTAAGCTGCTCCAGGGATGACCTGCTAAAAATTATTGATCTACGAATAAATGCTGTCAAGCAGACATTTAGGTAACTGAAAACATGTGGGGTTTGGTTTCCTTTGAGGCTTACTAGATTTTGAAGATTGCAGGAAGACCCTGGCTTCCTGCTGTCCCCCATATTGAGTGCTGGGTAATGGTGACCTTTTGTCTGTTGCAGCGCACCAGGATTCAAGTGCGGCTCTGATTGGACCCGAGTTGTATTCAGGTTAGTAGTGAGGCTGCCCCCCTCTGCCCCACCCCCTGCCACCACCACTGGTTTGGTGGGCTCAGTGGTTAGGGCAAGCGCATTCTCCCCTTGGGGAAATAGAGCCAATTTGTACTGTGCCCAGCTTGATTGCCCCAGGAGTTAATCTCAAGTTCACTGCTAGAGGCCACCATCAGTGTCTCTCTCCTTTCTAGCTTTGTTCTTTTCCTTTCCTACCTTCATTGAACCATGTAACCAGGCAGTCCATCTACTGAACCTCTTAGCCATTTGGGGGGTTTATGTCCCTCTCCCCATGTGCTGTGTGAATATGTAAATGTATCTCTGAGACCTTGAGTCTCATCGCTGGTCAGGGAGTTGTAGTCAGAGGGTGAGGCTGAGATAACAGAGTGAAGCAGAGTTGACCATGAAGGTTATGAGTAGCACTTCTGATTTCTGGGTAAACAGAGGAATGGTCATGTGTTTAGTTCATAAATGAATACTAAATACCACACCTTGGGCAGAGGGCCTGGCGCTGCTGATCTGGGGGTCTGACGACTTCCCTCCGTCTCCCTAGCCCAGATGGCAGTTATGTGGCAGCTGGCTCGGCTGAGGGCTCTCTCTACGTTTGGAGTGTGCTGACGGGGAAAGTGGAAAAGGTCCTTTCAAAGCAGCACAGGTAAGAGGATACCCCTCTCAGGCTGTAAGCAGGCCCTTTGACTATATCCCAGGAGTCTTGTCCACAATGGCCTTGGACTGCCCTAGAATAGCCAGTCAGCCCCATGAGGGTAACGCCTGCCCACCTGCTCAGCTCTCTGTCAGTTAGGTGAGAGAAGCTGGGTTCTAGGGTTTTAGATTCAGACAACAGTTTCCTGCTTCCCTATACCACAGAATGTTCCAGTTAGCGTGATTAGAATGCTGGCCACTGGGGAACAGGTCAGAGATCCCCATTCTGTTTCACTCCTGTTATAGAGCATGTGCTCTCTTCCTCCTTTCCCCTTCTCTACCCCTCTGTTTCCTGCCAGCTCTCCCTCTCCCATGGAAGTGCCTTTTGTTAGTAAATTGGCTTGTAAACACTTGTTCGCATATATTTGTTTATTTGCCACCTAAGAGTCAACTCTCAGGCCCCTCTGTTTTCTTAGCTCTGTGCTGTCCCTCCAAGCCCAGCTGCTAGTTAGAATTCAGATGCCAGGTTCCTCCTTCCCTTCTTCTCTCATCCATTCTGAACACCTCGTGCCCGCGAGCAGCAGCATTTCTCCCACCCTTCTCAGTCCGTCACCCCAAGGTGCTTCACGCAGCTTCCTGCAGCGTTTTTAGGTTCTTTGTAAACTCCCCACCTGTGAGTGTGAGCATTACTGAAGAGTAAAAGAGGAAGTTGGAAAAGGGCTGACTAACTGAAAGCAAGGGAGCCTGGTGTTCTGTTAACTACGATTCCAACCCAAAGGTTCTGAAGCCTCATTTTCTTCTGGTTTTCTTCTTTTGAAGCTCTTCGATCAACGCAGTGGCATGGTCCCCCTCCGGGTCTCATGTTGTCAGCGTGGACAAAGGAAACAAAGCTGTGCTGTGGTCGGAATATTGAGCGACACTCGGTCTGAAGAGCCTGTCGGGCACCCTCCTTAGGAGAGAGCCAATCTGAAGCCAGAGAGGAAATGGACTCCCTCAGCAGTGCCTGGGTGGGTGGCTGGTCAGGGCATAGCTTTGACTTCCTAGGGAAGAGCTTAAGTGGTGCGGTCCAGCAGCTTTCCTCTAAATAGGATTGCTGAGAACTTGGACTGAGGTTTCCAGTGACCTTGAAAGCGTTAGCACTGAAAACAAATCTAACACTGCAGGCACTCCGCAGAGGTTGGGGTTCTTGCCTTTGATTTGGGTGGGAAACACTAGTAGCTCGGATTTTCCATACCTCATTGGGTGGAGCACAAGGCACCCGCTGGTTTTTCTCACCGGACAGCAGTGCCAAAGACACCCCACCCAGCTGGGTGTTCCTTCTCCTGTGTTTTCTCTATCTTTCCAGAGTTGGAACCTTGGAAGAATGGAAACCCAGATGCAGGGAATATTTTGGGCTTGAAGGAGACAGTGGGATTGCAGTCCCCCAGTGGTCTGCCTCTTGCAGGGCTCTTGTTCTGCTCTCATCTTACTACTGCTGAAATTTCCTTAGGTTTCTTAAACCGTTCTTAGGAAAACAACTGTTTTTGAGAGCTTCTGACCCCTTTTTACCTCATCATTCTACGTATTTATTTCTTGGTTAAGAAATAAATCTCAGTTTGATGAAAAATAAAACTGAGGTCAGGGCAGAAGTATGAAGTCTTTTGCCAGGGAGGTGGGTGTGCCCCAAAAGTAATGCATGTCTTCCGGGATCCATCCAGACGTTGCGGGAGGTGGGTGCCCACCCCTTTTCCAGGTGTGGTTAAGTGGCAGGTCCTGGTAACGCTGTTTTGGAGGCCACAGCTGTATTACTGTGGAGCTGGTGAGGCCGGGCCCCTGCCCCGCGGCCTGGCACACGTGCAGCGCCCTCGGTGCTGTCATGCGTGAGCCCATCCTGGGAGCTTGGGAAGCCGCCTTCAGATTTCAGGCATCGGGATAAGCCCAGGAGGAAATGGGCCTGTGGCATTTTAGAATATCTATCTTTACTGTTTTATCTGTATATAAAATTCTAGTTTTTTGCTTGAGTGTCTGAAACACTCGGGTTTTTATCACTTTTTAATTTGCACTTTAATAATTTTTTCCTTCTAAAACTTGTTTTCTGGACAGCTCGGGATGCAAGTGAAAGAGGTTGGGTGAAAGGGAAATGATGCTTGTTTCTTTTCCTCTTTTACTTTTTTTCCGCTGTCTTCATCTCCCTTTTTCAGTTTTCTATACAGAAAACCTGTGTTAAGGGGGGTGGAATTCACAGGCCGGGACACATCTTTTATTTATTTCATTATGTTGCCAAACAGTACTTGACTGTAAATTAAAAAAAAAAAGTTATATACTTTTCAACCCCAAGCCTCTCGGTTGTTATTTTGTTCTCCTTACCCTTAA
The DNA here is from genome assembly GCA_004027955.1 of Chaetophractus vellerosus. NCBI lineage: Eukaryota > Metazoa > Chordata > Mammalia > Cingulata > Chlamyphoridae > Chaetophractus > Chaetophractus vellerosus. The sequence continues at coordinate 3,016 of PVKH010050313.1, read as the reverse complement.
GAAAGAAAGAAAAGAAGAAGCTATTTATTTACCTTGTTTTTCTGGTATTTTTTCATTTGTAAGTAATGGATAATGCTTCCTGGGTCTTCCTTCGTTATTCATCATTGAAGTCCCTTTCCATAGAGTATCACTCTGAAGCCATCAGCATTCCAGCTCCCCCGTCGTCGTTTGTAGCTCTTAGCTAGGACTGGAGATGCCCTGCATCCAACCTGTTCCTCCAGCCCCTGCCTGTGGAGACTGCTCCTAGAACTCATTGTGAACTGTTTTTGGCCTCCGGGCTTCCTCTTTGCTAAGGAGGCGTGGACTACCTCGTCAAGGAGGGGTTTATTCATGGTAGCCCATCCATCTAACAGGCAACCTTGTGCTATAACAAATTAGGATCTCCCAGGAATCCCCGCCCCCCGCCCCAAAAAGACTGGCTGGACAGATCCATTACCACCCAGTATTTACTGAAGGAAAGCAGCCAGGTGTCAGCTTAGCCCACCACCTTGAGTCAGGAGTCCATCCTGATCTGAAGTCACAGAGGCACCTAAGAAGCTCAAAAAATCAGAATGAGCCCTTTACACTCACTTTCAAGGAGAGAAGTGATTCCTAGAATAGACCTAAAGCATCGCAGTAGCCTCATATCAGCCTGTGCTCTTTGCCTGTGAGGGTGCACAGCTGCACTGTGGTTTTCATTTCCAGGGGAGATGTTTCAGTTTGAGAGCTGTCCCAAACAGTGGGCTCTTCAAGTCGCTTAACTGGCAGGTCCAGTTAAGGCAGGGGGTCAGGCTTCCGCAGACCTTGCGGTGCTTCACCTTCTCTTTTGGGGCCCACCTCAGTGCTGCTGACACAGTGGGGCGAGGCAGGGGCTGAGCCGAGGTGTCATTTTTAACTCCCCAGGTAATGGTTGCATGCAGCCAGCTTTGAAAGCTGCTTAACCAGTCCCCAAGTGTTGAGAGCCGAGGTGGACCCTCGTTGGAAGCTGGCTGCTACAAAACCCCTTGGATCCAGGCGTGACACATAGCAACTTGAGAAGTCGAAGAAATGCTAATGAGCTTATATTCCCCAGATCGTTTACCCAAAATGATGCGATACATCAAGTCTGGTGCCTTATTCTTAAAGCTCGTATCTTTCTCATTTCTATTTAGTGAAGCCTTCCCTGCATTTTCCCATCATAACAAATTTTGTGTGGGCTCTAGGCTAAATAGAAGAGGCTGCTCTCAGCTAGGAGCAGCCAGCCCTGGTCCCAAGGGCAGGTGGTTGGGGAGCTCCGGGTGGCCGAGCACACCCAGGTACAGAACTGTGTGTCTCCCAAACACCTGTAGCACGACCGTCATTTTGGTCAATTTGACTCTGAAATGTGGACTTAGCCACTGATGACCTGTTTGGGGCACCAAGAGACTAGCATAGCAATAATAACACCTTGTCCCCCAGATTGACTCCTGTGATGAAGAAAAAAAACAAAAAACACTTGTTTTTAGAGAATGCCTTGGATAATAAAACGAGGTGTGGCTCTCAGATGCTGTAATGATCTGAATCACATCCCATTTCACAGATCGGGATAAGTTTCACAGCTAAGCAAGAAACAGTCCTCTCCCAAAAGCCTTGCCTGACACTGCCCACGGCTCCAGGCCCATGGAGTGCGTGAAAGGCGTGACGCAAAAGCATGCCTTCCTGTGGGCCAATTGGCCGTGTTGACGCCTTTACCTCTCCACACAGTCTTTTCTTCCATGTCCCACTGGTACTTGGGATTCCAAATTTTCCATCCAATAGGCTCTGGAGTTCTCAAGCAAAGGGCATTATACAATCTGCAGAGATTCTGTAAAAGCCTATCGTTTAGTGGTTGCTAGTAAGACAGGACTCTGGTCCCCAGAATGATTCTTAGTTGCCCACCTAGGCTGCTTGTTTCTCTTAACCTCAGGCAGCGTTTGCTTTCATTGTACTTGATTCCCATCTGTGCCTCGGAACCCTTCCCTGTCCTTTGATCCCAGACGCTTCTCCCATTCTCTACAGTTTCCAACCAGGCCTGTGCTCCTCAAACACTCCACGCCCCTCAGTGCATCCTCCCCTGTGCTGCTGTCCTCACTTCTAGCCCTTGACTGGCTGCCAGGCAGAGGGGTCATACAGGTCAAGAGAAACCTAGAGGCTCCAGGTAAGCTGGGAGGTGGGGTGCCTTTAGCCCGGAAAGCTAGAGTGACAATAGTGACTTGCACTCCAGTGGGCCCATCACTCAACAGCGTTGCTAGTCTCTTACCTCTTCCCCTCTGCTTTTCCCCAGAGTATTTAAAGCACATTTCAGGCATGCCATTTTACTCATAAATAATCATGTATGGCAAACTAATAAGACACTGCTATAATTAAAGAGTGAACTAATCCATGACCACTATCTAGTCCATATTCACATTTTCCTGATGGTTTCAAAGGTGTCTTTTTAAATATGTGGTTTGTTCAAAACAGGATCCAATTAGTATTTGCTGCATAACAGACCTCAAAATTTAATGTAATGAAACGAATATTTCTCATGCTTCTGTGAGTTGGCTGGGCTTGTGATTCTTTGGCAATCTATAACACTATCCCTTTCCAGCCTTGTTTTTTTATGTCCCTCACTGAATTTGGCTGACGTCCCCCATAGAAACAATAAGTTGATGTCAGACGTGGAAAACACTGGCCCCTGCCTATCGCTGTGTGCTGGGACTCTCCTGGTGCTTAGCTTTGACACCAGGACAGACGGAGAAGGGAATGGCTGAATTTGGGCCTTGGACTTCATTTTTTCCAGAGAAATAGAGCTAAGAGACGACCTACCGGCAAGAACATAGGCTGTGAGCAGTCTGGTTTCTGGTTCTGAAACTGTGCGACCTGTTGCCCCAGGAGTACGTGCCTTGATGGTTGTAAGAGAATTTCTGGACCCACCACGTCCTTAGCACAGGGCTTGGCAAATGGCAGACTCTCAGTAAACTTTTTTTTTTGGGGGGGGGGGCGTGCCCGGGTTTGAACCCTGGACCTCATACATGGGAGGCAGGCACTCAACCATGGA
>PVKH010050312.1:0-10013 GCA_004027955.1 Chaetophractus vellerosus | reverse complement strand
TCAGCAATCCATGACTAAATATGATAGTTCCACCCTGTCACATGGTCCGACAACAACCACAAAAATGAGAGGAACAGTAAAGATGCAAAGCAGGCAGAGCAGAGGGCAGGAGGAAAGAGGGGAGAGCAGTAGATTGATAGACAGTCAGATGGACAGGCTAACTTCTGGCCTAGAACCCAGGACAACAATCCCCTAATATATATTTATGGTGTTACTATTTGTGATGTGTGTATACAAACCTGAAGCTACAAAAGAGTATTTAAAAATAGGATGTTTTATGATGCTCTTTGATGCAGCAGGTACTTACACTGAAACACTACCTGCTAGTTTGTTTTATTTTTTTGTACTCTGAATATTTCTCCACTGTGAAATGAGTTGCTCTGGCATCTTTAAGACCTATTATTCTCCATGATTACCACCTGTGAGTTGGCAAGACCTGGTAATACATTTTTCTCTACCAGAGAAAGAAATAATCAACCGTGAGAATACAGCATCAAACTGCTAACTTTTTAATGAGCGAAGCAGCCTAGTCATCAATTTATATCAGCTTCTTAAGCAGTCGGGGGAATATATTAGTTTTTGGTGTTTTTTTTTTTTAAGAAATAAAATCTGTGGAATTGCTTTGCTCATAAAAACCAATCACAGGTAAGCCACTCCATGAGGGCTAAATTAATTAGCACTACTTATTAAGGTTTTACTACTATTGATTAATTTGTTTCTATCAATAACCTTACTTCATCCCCAAAACCAATTCGGTTTAATAACTTGTAAAAGGAAGCCAGGAATTGACTTGCTAGTTAAAATAATAACTCCCTGGGTTTCGTTGTTTGGGTTTTGTTTTTCTATCCATCAAAATTCCCTTGCAGCAAATCTCTGAATGTTCTGGTACGTGGATCTCCTAGTTGGAGTTGCTAAACACCGTGGAAAGGGTCCCTTAAATCCCTCTCGGCCTTTCCATTTCCCACCACCACTCTCTATAGGTCCTCCTGCTTCATGGCAGGTTTTCAAAATAGCCTCTTACCTGGCCTTCTTGCTTCCCATCTCTTTCCCCTACATCTACTATTGCCTACCTCTTTCTCTTAAGACTCCACTTTTCACCATGTTATTCCCCTGCTCCAGAATACTAGGTTTCTCAGTCTAACGCAAAGCCCTTTAATCATCCTGATCCTTCATTACTTATCTAGGCCTTCAACTCTTTTCCTTCCCCCAAACTCTCTCAAAAGGGCTGCTATCTTCCTTTTCCACATACACAGGAGGCTCATCCCCTCCTCCACACTCCACCAAGATTGCGACCGGCAGAAGACTTCCTGGGCCACCTGGGAGACCCTTCCATAGTGAGAAGGGGAGGGAAGGCTGCCTTCTCCCCACCAATCTGCAACCTCAAACAGGAATTAGAACCCAGGGTTTTAGTGTTAGTCTCTACAATGGTTTGTTAACTTTCCCTCTGTTTTTCAAATGAAATATTTTGCAGAACACAGAATACAGCAGATAAACAAACAGCTGACTGTTCTGATTGGAATGGGGCTGGAGGCCAGAATCTCCACCATCCTGCTTCCCCTGATTTTTTTCCTGACCTCTTTACCTTTCCCCTTTACTGCTTTCCCTCCTCTTACATCGAACCTAGAAATACTCTTCTCTTCCCAGTTCTCTGCTAGCCATCCTTCAAGACCCAGTTTATATGCTATTTCCTGAATTCTCTACCACATACTAATCTCTCTATAAACATTTTTGGTGTTTCTGACCAGGATGGCACCATTCCATGCTTTATTTTGTGAGGTCATGTTTGGGCGTTTAGCTTCTTTGTTATGGGAAAGTCTTGCCACCCTGTCAATAAAGAATGGAAGCTTCTTGTGGTAATTTGAGACTGTATGGACCCCAGAAAAGGTCATGTGCTTAGAGCTAATCCATTCCAGTGGGTGTGAACCTCTTATAGGTAGAACCTTTGATTAAAGTCCTTAGGTTAAGGGCCTTTGATTAGGTTACTTCAGAAAGGTGTGACCCAGGATGGGTCTTAATCCTCTTACTGGAGTCCTTTATAAATGGGATCAATACAGAGGCACACAGAGAGAAAAGACCCAGGAGCTCAGAGAGGAACCCACAGAAGCTGAGAAAGCCATGAGAGCAAGAAGCTGAAATCATTGGAAACCAGGAGAGAAAGCATCAGCAGGGGCAGCCAGAAGCTGAAAGCAACAGAGCCCAGAGGAGGAGGCAGAGACCAGCAGACAAGGCCGTGTGCCTGACTGCCCTCAGCGTCTTTAGGGAGGAAGCATCTCCTGATGAGGCCTTGATTTGGACACTTTCACAGTCTCAGAACTGTGAGCTTATAAATTAATAAATCCCCATTGTGAAAGCCAACCCATTGCTGGTATGTTGCCTTGGAAGCCTTTGGCTAACAAACACTTCTTAAGGGAAAAGACCATATATCTCACTCTTCCATTGTTGTCTAGGAGTGAGCCGCCACACAGACCATTTCAGTAAAATATTTACTTACCTGTGAATATAGTCATGCTTCTCTCTACTGGCTTTGTGGTAAAAATATAGTCCTGGTGATTGCTAAGTTGTTCCCTCTTTGAAGAAAGAAGTTTCCGTTTCTCTTAAAACCTAAAGTCGGGGCCGGCTCGATAGCCCAGTGGATAGGGCGCCGGCATACCACATGGGAGGCCCCGGGTTCGTTTCCCGGGGACCTCTCCTAGCGGGCAGACCGCCTTGAGAATGGCAAGCCGCCATGGGTGGGCCGGAGCCGCCGTGGGCAGGGCAAGAAGCTGCCACGGACAGGGCAAAAGCCACCACGGGCAGGGCAGGTCGCCCGCGGATGGAGCGCAGCCAGCCACCCGCGAACTGAAAGCCGGCTGTGAACGGACGCAGAGACCGCCCACAAGCGAGGAAAGCCGCGACTGCGCAGTGACCACTCTCGGCGCGTCGCCGCAGCGGGGGGAAGGGGAGATATGTAATAAAATAAATAAATCTTTAAAAAAAAAAAAAAAAATCTAAAGTCGGCTCAGTAATACCCTTTGAAAGCCCCAAAAATAAGGGTTATACATTACTTGTGTGCACATTTTGTTACTTTTCAAAAGCTCATTCAAATATAATACATTTGATCCTCCAAAATATATAACCAGGTGTATCAGGAGGGTAATATTATCATTGTTTTTAAGGAAAGAGTAAAGACTGAAACAGGTTAAATGACTTAGTGGCAAATGAGAAATAGCATCTAAATATCTTGATTTCTTTTCCTGTGGACTTTCCACAGTACTTCACTTACTTTTATCACAAATTGACCTTCCATTATGAGCAACCTATGTCCACTTAAGGCTCCTGAAGATGTTTTTTCTAAATGAGTTTGTTCAAATATGAGCTAAAGGCTTCCTGTCTTTCTTTTTGTCTTTGTCTTTTCTTTCTTTTTGTCTTTTCACACACATATTTCTAAGAAAAGTATGAAGAATTGAGGATTATTCAGCGATTGCTACATGCATAGAGTAGTGTATTGTTTCACATATTATTTGAATTATCCCTCAAAATAACTTCCTTGTGGGTCTGAGGCTATAATGGATGCTTGGGGAGCTTACATAGCTTGCCTGAGGTCATACGGTATGTAAATAGTTGGCACAGTCAGTTTGAAGTCAGTCCCCACTCTTTACCTTGCAATATGGTAAGCATTTTATGCTAACAGTACTTGTATGAAGAGGCTAACCCCACCCAAAGTCATCAGGCAGACCTATGGGTGGGTGATGGGTTTGAACCTACTCTGTCACCTGCCTCTCACTGACCTCTGTGCACCCATCTTACTGACAGCAGCAATTCTAAGGATTGCTAGGCCTCCATTAGAAACCTGGAAATATCTTGCTTAAAAAGAGTTCTCTCTGACACGGACCATTGTTTGAAGGGGCCTGATTATAGTGGGAGTCACAGTCAAGCTTGAATGTCTGCATGGCTAAAGATTTTGAATGGATACAACACAGATGGAAACAGACTCCATTAAACTCAAGTCCAGCACATTAATTGTCTTTGGTCCTAAGCATTCAGTTATCAACCACTTGCATGGTTTTTCAGCCAGATCAGATCTGCCAACTAACTGGATGTCTGCGTATACAGATAGAGCTTGTAAGAGAAAGCCCTTAGTCTCCAGTCTTCTCTCAGTCTCCAGAATGATGGTTAAGAGAAATGCCAAATAAGTGCTTTTTCTCCTTATGAAAAAGGACATCTAAGCATTTGGGGAGGGGGGTGAGGTGGTTGAAGGGTGATATAGATGTGGGGAAGGGATATGGAGGAGAGTTAAAGAGATTTTACGTTTACAATACAGAAGGCAGATAGGGCTGAGGACAAGAGGATTCCTATCTAAATCATATAGGCTTAGGCAATGACATGGCTTACATCGCTAATGGCTTTCTTTCTTTCATCGAGATATATTTACTTAATGTGTTGTCATTTTCTTTGAAAAGTGGAGTTAAAGGAAGGAGTGTGAGGCCAGAGAGATTGAGAGCAGGTGTTCTAAACGGCATCAGGGCTGCTTGATCTCTGCTGAAATCTTCCTTACTCCTTTGCCATTCCATGCTGAACACCTAGAACTGATCTTTAGCTCTTCTATATCACATGGAAAAGAGGTGGCAGGAGCCATTTTTATCCAAAGGAACAGCAAATGACAGAGAGCATGCGGATGGGCATTCCTTCCTGCAACATTTGCAACTTGAACAAAGTTAAATAAAGATGACTACTCTTCCTTGGCTATTTCTTTTTTGTTGGTTGGTTTGGTATGGTTTGGTTTGGTTTGGTTTGGTTTGGTTTCATTTCGTTTCGTTTCATTTCGTTTCATTTCCTTTATATGTGTTTTTTAAGTAAATTTTATTTCAACTTTAAAAAAAATAAAAATAGACTAAAGGCAGCTTAACAAATTATGGAAGCGTTACTTTAAAAAACTTCTTTCCAGGTACATTTATCTCATTTATCCTAAAAACAAACTCAGTTGTTTTTCCAGTGTTCATAAAAATACATCAATGAGCACAGATTGGTTAAAGGACAGGACCAAGATCTCCTTGTTAATGAAGAAGCTGAAGAAAAAAATGCTTAATCATATTCATATCTCATTAAACTAAACCCCATATTATTTTTTTTACCTTTAGCATTGAAAAAACCTTTGCCTTTGCTACAAAAATATTACAATATTACTGTTAACTATAGACTATAAGTTATATTAGTTATATTTTCCCATGCATCACCATATTCTTAACACCTTATAGTAGTGGAACATGTTTGTATTTTTGCTATTAACCACCATTCTGATTTTCCTTGGCTATTTCTAATGAATCACGTTGAAACTCACAAGCCCTGGTTTCTAAAGCTTGCCGAGCTTCGACCCCTTCCTGATGGCGCCACTTCGATTACTGACCTGGTACAGGGGACAGACCCCATACCAGATGAGACCATAGGTTGAGAATCCCAGTGCACAAGATGTGCCTACTTCCAAGCACGTTTGCAAACAAATGCTCCTTTCAATATTTTGGCTTCCTGAACTAAAACCCAAAGCTCTATTTCCCAGATCTGCTATCTGCTGAAAAAAACTCACTGAGCTGCAGAAAGCTGTTATCTGCTTGAGCAAGATTACAGCTGTGCCAAGCTGGGTCTGTACGCTTGTCTGACAGTTATAGTACTTTCTAGCCACGTTAAAGCGGGGACTTTTGGAGTGGCAGCTGGGGCTGGAGAAAGACCACCAAAGTATCTAAGGGAAGCTTGAGACCTTTAAACGAGGTACTCCACAGCCCTCCAGGAAAAGATTATGACAGCTATGCTGGAGCTTGAATGTGTCTGTTACCTAAGGCAAGGAAAATAGTAAATGTGCAGCAGGAGGCCAATCCTGGCACATGTGGTGCTCAGAGACTCACCGGAGCAAGCATCACCACAGAGGGGTAACGCTCTGGTACAGAAAGCTGCTATGTGGGCTTCTGCAGCACGGGCTTCCAGCAAAGCTGCTCTGGGTTCCTTGGAAGATTCTTGTTTTATCTACTTCTTTTCTGAGTCCTACCTGCTTAACATGGTTCCCTCCTACCTTTGTCTTTCTTTCCAAATACCATTATATTTTGTTTGTTTCTTTGTTTTTTAAAGCTACTATTCATTGAGGACTTAATATGTGGGAGGCACAGTGCTAAGTTCTCCAGACGTTACTTTATTTAATATTCACAAGCCCACTATATTATCTCCACTTCATGAATGAGGCCCTTGAGTCTTCGACAGATACCCATTCCATACCTGACCCCTCCTACTGCAAAAAATGGACCAAACCAAACACCAACACCCTCATCTTCATTCCAGATGAGGAAGGCAGTAGATCTATCACAGAGGACCTGATGAGCTGTCTTTTGAGCCTTTATCCCACTCAACGTGTCAATAACTCAGCACATCATCTCCATTCCCACCCATCGAAATAGCCGTCTTGATGCTTCTTGCACAGCACTTCACATGCTCTCCAGCCGCCCAAGTCTAGCCCTGGAGAGACATGTAGAGACCAGCTTGACACTCACCTTGCCGCCTCAGAAAGTGCAGGAGAGGTGACCGATGGGGCCAACGTAGGCCAAAAGGGGGTGGGAGGCAATGGGTAAAGAGCCCCTGCTTTTTTCTGTCTTCTGGGCGGATGGTTCTGAGAAACATTTATGAAGGCTCCTCAGAAATGACTAGCAGATTAGGAGCCCTTTCTCTCCCTCATTCTGGGTTTCACTCCCCAACGCTCTCACTCCTGCTCCCGGGAGCTTTGCTCAAGTTACCTGCACACAGATCTGTGTCTCAGGCTCTGTTTGTTTGTTGTTTGGGGGACAGGCTTTGAGGGGGACTCAGTTTATGAGAGATAACGTTAAGGGGAAGTTGGGTGCACGCACTATGGGGGCGCAGTTCCGACCATTCATGAAACCCCTCCATGAGCTTTCCAAGGGCAGCAACAGCCTCGATCTGGGGGCAGAAGACAGGGTCAAGGTCCAGCTCTGCCAGTTTAGAGTTGTGTGACTTTGATAAGTCATGTCACTGTTCTAAACTTTATTTTCTTCTTAAGTAAAAATATAATAGAACATCTGCCCTACATATCTCAAAGGGTTTTTTTAAAAATGATGATTGCATTATAATATATACATTAAAAAGCATTGTAAATGCTAAAGGACTAAGGGAATGAGGTTATTATCATAGTTTAGTCTCCCTTAAGCCTCATCCAGGTTCACTAAATGAGTTTTGTTTCTGAAGGAGCAATTAGGGCATCTTTCCCAAGTTACAGGACACCAGAGGCTTTGGGACTGGAGCCAGCAACCCAGCAAAACTTGGTTATTGTCTTCTAGCCAGCAACCAGAGACGGAGGGAGATGGCTCTGATATTTACCCCTCTGGCTACATAGATTACCAGTAAATGAATCGGTGCCATAATATCCACAATTCCTTCTAATTGTGAGCAAAAAAATAAAATAAAATCCCAGTGGTTGTATTTCATTGCATAACCCCTCATTGCTTTTCTAGGTTTTTATTCCTAAATTTATGAAGAGAAAATGTCTAAGAAAGCAAACACTACTGAAATAAATTATGGTATTACGAGCAAGCGCTATGTAAATATTTTCATGATTGCAAATGAAACCTGTCATACAAGCTTTAAAAAAATAAAAATAGGTCAAATGTTACACTTGTAAAAGTATACTATTTTAAAAAAATAATATATCATTATGCTATATAGGGCAAGTACAATTCTCTTTCACTGTACAGACAGCTATCCAAAAACATTATCATTGAAAAATAGGTTTCAGGACTTTTTCTTTTAATCATAACTTAATTGTGGGCACATTTGAAATGGTTCTTAGAAACTCAGATTCCTTCACATCACTCAGTATGTCCCATTAATCTGTTCCAATAGTGTGTTTCACCTAGGAAGTATATTTCCTATCCAAAACTCAGTAGACACATATTCTGAATTCTAAGCTCAAAAGCATATTTAAATTATTGTTAATTAGATGAACCAAACAGCATTGTTCTCCTCCATTCTGCCACTAATATCATGCTGCTAATATTTCCAGTATGAATGCCCCCAATCCTACTGAAAAATATCAAAAGGGTGTTATCATCATATTTTTCCCCCATCCTTCAGTTCAGCACCGTCTTCCACTTTCCTTCATCTTCATATTCCCCGCCCTCCTCAATTTTTAGCCTCTTTACCTCCCATCCCCTTTCCCACACCTTAACCAGTTTCAGTTTGTTCTTTCCTCTATCATAGTTCGGCTGTGTTAAGAGAATGTGGCTATTTTTTTCTAAGGACTAACCAATTACTGTGGTAAATAGCTGGTACTGAGTTTCTGGGTGAAAATAAATGGCTTAATGTATCAACGTGTCCCCCGTTATAAGTTTGTATTTCAACAGAGATCTTTAGGAAAACACGGGTTAAAATTAAAAATATCAGAATGGAGTGAAACAGTCATTTAGGAAGGAGGCTTCTCAGAACATGTGCAGTCAAGCATTGCGTCTGTCTTACTCTTCCTTTTGTTTATCACTGAAAAATATATTACACTATGGTCTGTGCTAATTACTCTTCTGGATAGTGGTTGAACAAGTCATGGTCAATCAGACCCAAATAGTTACAGTCCAAGGGGAGGAGAAATAGCTAAATAAACAAGTGTTTTTTTTAATACATCTCACTAAAGGTCAAAATGGGACTAAATCCCAGTCTAAGGCAATGATATCTTAAAATTTTTTAAATAGTGGCACACTCAACTTCAAAAAATACTACTAAAAATAAAACCTCACAAATTGGATATGTTATAGCATGATGCATTTAAAATGTTTTAACTATATTGGAGCTTGATGGTAATCTTAAAGATATAAGCCTCTATACACGTGAGACAGAAAAGGCTGTTCCTGTTGCTAAAAATCAATATATGTCGTTTTCATACACAAACTGTTACTTCCAAAATGTAGTTCTCAGTGATGATTTAGTAATTTATGCAAGGAAGAAAATGATGAATGATGTAAATTTTTCATAATGTCCTTTTTGATTTAAGTAATAATTTCCAATATCCCAAGGTGGTATGGAAACATAGGGATAAAAACAACAGTCCCAAATTCTGACGTTCTTTCAAAAAGTCATTTACAGCAAAGTGTTGAGTATATTATCTTATAAGACTAGCAGCAGTACTGCATTTTAAGGGAAAATGATATTCTAAGAAAATAATTTGTATGTGTCTAGAGTATTAAAGGCAAAATATGATCAGATTTATAGGCAATTAAATCTTTAACTTATTTGAGGATATGGCAAATGGATAAATCTAAGTTCTGAAAAAGAGACAGGTGCTAAGGTAAAAATACTTATTTCCTAAGGCATCCTCCTCTGCAGTTCATCGGAATGGAATTTAGGAATAAAATTAGAAACTGAAAAATAGACTGCATCAGAACCCAGAGGCAACCTTTGTTGACCTCATTATGTATTACAGATGTTGTTTCTACCAATCCTGCTCCCATCGGGGAATTAAAGAGATTCTTGTTCCCTGAGCTGCACAGCCTCGTTGTACCACATCTTACTCTTTTCACATTCTGCAAAGCAAGGAATTCATTACATATATTGCATATAGAATGCCATACCAAAGTTGAGAAACAATAAAGAATTTTTTTACCGTTAGAATGAAAACCATACAGTAAATAAATTCCAGATCAAGCTTTCAAGCTTGTGTGCTCTTTCATGTGGGCTCTCTCTCTTTGTCTCACTCAATCTTTCTGTCTGTAGCTGTCTCTCTCACTCTTCCCCTCTCTCTCTTACCTCAGCTTCCACCTAGCCCTACCCTGTCTCAGACCATGCCAGGTCATCTTATAAATTATAACATGTGGACTGAAATAAATGGGTGATCCTGTCATGTATGTTTTGTCTATCTACATCAACAGGTCCAAAATAGAAATCCATTTAGATTCAAAGTTATTCAGTCATTCAGTCAACATTTCAGATGTTAGGTCCAATATTAGTAAATCAAATATATTTTACTGAGAGTTACTTTCAAGATCATTGGAAAAGAA
>PVKH010050311.1:0-10013 GCA_004027955.1 Chaetophractus vellerosus | reverse complement strand
AAAGGTCCCAGCTTGTGGCCTGCCCTACAGAATTTGGACTCGCCAATCCCCACGGTCACATGACCAAATCCTTATCAATCTTTATATATATATATATTTTTTCTATTTTAAACATCTATGTGTATATATATATATATATTTTTTTTTTAAGATTTATTTATTTTATTACATATCTCCCCTTCCCCCCCGTTGCAGCGACCCGCCGAGACTTGGTCACTGCGCAGGCGCGGCTTTTCCCCACTTGTGGGCGGTTTCTGCTTCTATTCACGGCCGGCTCCAGTTCGCGGGTGGCTGGCTGCGTTCTATTCACAGGCGACCTGCCCTGCCCGTGGCGGCTTTTGCCCTGTCCGTGGCAGCTTTTTGCCCTGCCCACGGCGGCTCTGGCCCGCCCATGGCGGCTTGCCATTCTCAAGGCGGTCTGCCCGCTAGGAGAGGTCCCCGGGAACCGAACCCAGGGCCTCCCATGTGGTCTCCCAGCGCGCTCTTTATCCACTGAGCTATCTAGCTGGGCCCCTATGTATACTTTAAAATCGTGTGTTTGTGTGTATGTATGAGGACCGGCATGAGCCACAGTAGTTGACCCTTAACAGTTGGTGATGTCAAACTCTACTGGGATTTGTTCTTTTAAAGGATGATCTTCTCATTTAGTTATTTATTCCAATCCATCAGAGGCTGGTGTAAAATCTTTTTTTTTTTTTAATTATATATCCCCCCCTTTCTGCTTGTTCTTGCTGTGTTCATTTTTTTGCATTCTTCTGTGTCTGCTTTGTCTCCCCCCCCACCCCCCGTTGCAGCGACCCACTGAGTCAGCTCACTGCGCGGCGGCCTTGCCTGCTCGTGGGCAGCCTGCTCTGCTCACGGGGGCTTGCCCTGCCCGTGGTGGCTTTGCCCTGCCCATGGAGGCTTTGCCCTGCCATGGTGGCTTGCCTTCTCAAGGTAGTCTGCCCATTCAAGGAGGCCTGGGGAACTGAACCTGGGGCCTCCCATGGGGTAAACCGGTGCCCTACCAATTGAGCTACAGCCGGCCCCTGGTGTAAAAACTTTTAAGCAGAAATGGTTTGTAGAAATATACAAAGCATGTTTTCATCTCAATATTCACGTGACAAAAAATGCAGTATGCAGTTTTTATAATAAATTTCATTATAGTACAAGAGATGTTGAAAGTGGAAATAGGAGTATTGACAACTACCAGTAAAACATCGAAGAAGATTCTAAATAAATTAAATTGAGCCACTAATGGTGTAAGCCCAGTAAGAAGAAGCTGCTGCCAGAATTATCACTGCAGAGGCTGCCTGGGAATACTTCAATGGAAAGAGGATTCCAGGAGTTTAAATGCCTGATAATGATGCAGGTTGAGCACAGTACTAAATTCTAAATGTTTGCATCAAATGTGAAGCCACAAACTTTTCTGTGATAAGAAAGGGAAGTCTGAATGTTTTCATAATCAGATTTTTAATATGGCCACCTCATTTTATGCTTCTTAAAGGTGACTGCTGACTGTCAGGTGCTAAACAGGCTATCCACATGTTCTAGCATTCTGTGGAATTACATCACTTTCAAAGTGATGTGAAGCCATACATAATACAATGAAATATAAAAGATGAATTTTTAGGAACTCTTATAGAGAACTGCAAACTTCGAATTCTAAAAGTATATGTGTGTCTCAATTACTTGGCAGGATTCTTAGTCATCTCTCCTTAGACTATGTAGTGAGAAGTTTATTTCAAAAATGAAGGTAAATATTCATAATTCCATTATCTAACTCTGAATTGACTCACCTGCACTAGATACCTAGAAAGCACGAATCTAACAAGTGATAAAGTGTAGTCCATGATGGGATTCGCACGCCATGTCAAGGAAAGGAACATTCAGGGTCAGTGTGGCTCACAGGTCTCCAAGCATCAAGTGGCACTTCGTCAATATTGACAAATATTGCTTGATCACCAGCCACATGCAAGAGGCTAGCTCAAGCTCTCTTCTATAGCAAGGCAGGAACTGGCTACTGCTCATAGAAGGCTCACAATCCAGTTGGGAGAACCAAAATGGGAATGTAAACAATAATGGCAGCTCTTGTCAAATGCGTGATGCTTAAAGTGGCTGGCAGTAAACAGTGCCACAAACAGTGGGCTCCTGGGGGCTCTAGAGATATCCAAGCAGGGCAGACAGCTCAGGAATTTGGCACCCTATCAATGGGCCTTACTTTGGTATTTATGCTCCCCAGTGTAACAGAGTTAGCCCAGTTAGGGCTCTTCTGCCCCTTATTCGAACTCGTTAATTAGTACTATTCTTGATAAATACATGTCCCAGAGACTTAAATCTTTGGTCTGTCCATGTGCAATTGAGCCCTGAATCTCAGCAGAGTTGCAAAACCTATTTTCAGTTCATTGGATTCTCCCAGGACAAATAAAAGGGAGATGATGATGGACAACGCCCATTGCAAGGAACAGAGAGTGTCTACAACTGCAAGCAAGAGAGCTCCATCCATCTACCCCATGGGATCTGAGCCCTCCCTCAATTAGAAGCAGAGTGGGCATCAATATCCCCAAATCCTCAAGATTGGGGACTAAAGTAGAATTATTATTATTCTACTATAGACTTATTATTATTCTAGCAATGGAAGAACTCTTATCATTGATGTAAAGGCAGTGGATACCAGAGGTTCTGAGGGATGGGAAAGGGAAGAATAGGTGTAATATGGGGGCATTTTCGGGACATTGGAGTTGTCCCACATGACATTACAGTGACAGATTGAGGCCACTGTATATTTTGTCATAACCTACAAAATTGTGTGGGACAAAGTATAAACTATAATGTAAACTGTAGTCCATGGTTAGTAGCAATGCTTGAATATGTGTTCATCAATTGTAACAAATGTGCCACATTAATGAAGGATGTTGTTAATGTGGGGAAGTGTGGGTGGGGGAGGGAGTGGGGCATATGGGAATCTCATATTTTTTATGTAACATTTATGTAACCTTAAGCTTCTTTCAAAATAAAAAAAAATTAATTATAAAAAAATCAAATCAAATAAAGAGGTGGCTGGGTCCTTGTTGTAAAAAGGCATTGCCCCAGGAGGCAGGACTTGCACCAGTTCTTTTTTTTTTTTTTTGAAGATTTATTTATTTTATTACATATCTCCCCCCCCCGCTGCGGCGATGCGCCGAGACTGGTCAATGCGCAGGCGTGGCTTTCCCCGCTTGTGGGCGGCTTCTGCTTCCATTCACGGCCGGCTCTCAGTTCGTGGGTGGCTGGCTGCGCTCCATGCGCGGGCGACCTGACCTGCCTGTGGCGGCTTTTTGCCCTGTCCGTGGCAGCTTTTTGCCCTGCCCACGGCAGCTCTGGCCCGCCCATGGCGGCTTGCCATTCTCAAGGCGGTCTGCCCGCTAGGAGAGGTACCCGGGAACCAAACCCGGGGCCTCCCATGTGGTATGCCAGCGCCCTATCCACTGGGCTATCCAGCTGGCCCCTACACCAGTTCTTAAGAAACAATATCAGCTACACATGCCATCCTTAATGAGCTAATAAATATACCAAGGAAAGTGTCAGTATTAAGCCAAGGAATTGAACCTTTTATTGTCCCACTTTATTAGATATTGAGAAAACCATGCCCCCCAAACACAGAAACTAGGCATGCTACATGTAAAATCTAAATGCAAAACCATAAACACACAAGTTGAATTTTATATTCCTGAATATATGAGATATGTGTATATAATACATATTCTTTACCTAGAAAATCCATATCTGAGATCAACTGCAGTACTTTTAAATGATGTTATCTAAGTACAATTCTTAAGCATCTTCTAAGGATGCCATCTGAGCTATCATCTAAATTTGACTTAAATAGCTAAGATTATGACTTATGCTTAAAAAATAATTAACAATAACTACACCACTGACTATGAAAAAAATGAAAGGCCTTCATTAAGGATGGTTGTGGAGTTTGGAATGATATTCATCATTTTTTTCAGGGATTTACTAGAGCAAATTAATTTTTTAACATTGAAAAGAAATCTGATAAATTATGAGGAAATGTCAAACCATTACCTCAAGTAATGCTTTGAGAATTAAATGTGCATTGCATTAAATTTTAAAATGTGGATTATTACTTTTAACAAATGTTGATTTGTAAATTAAGAATGAGCATATTTTCCATTTACTATAACATATGATTTGCAATTACATCAATTGTGTTGTGTCAGAAAAATCATTAACATGAAAAACAACTTTGTTTCTAATGCTCCTTAAAATGCATGACTATAATTTGGAAAACAATCAAATTACCGGTGTGTGTATGCGGGTGTGCATGTGTACACAGGTATGCTATTGATTAAAATGGAAAGCAGTGAATCTCTTAAATCAGCTAATTAAATATTGTCATACCACTTTAAATGCACAGGTAAAATCCTTGGGGAAATTAGTCAAGAACATAATCAAAACCTTACTAAAGTTTGTTTTGAGATATAGAGGCTCTTTACACTTTAAAGCACAAGAAACGACTATAAAAATGAAAAGTCTCTATAAAAAACCATTATTATAAATATATGAGGTTTTACATCCAGTCAACAGATATTTATTGAACTTCCAAGGAACCAGGCACTCTACTGGGTCTGTAAGAGATAAATTGAGCCTGATGGAATTGACTGCATAACTTGAACAAACCTCCTCACACAGCTTGCAGTGGAACTAAAACTTGACCTTGTGGGACTTCTGACTCCAAATACCAAGCTCCGTCCATAGCACCACAGTGCTGTCTAATTGAGAACCTGTTAGGGTCAAATAGAGGGATGATGATTAACTATTGCTTTGGAAATTTGTGTTCAGTACAGTGGG
Source organism: Chaetophractus vellerosus (assembly GCA_004027955.1). NCBI lineage: Eukaryota > Metazoa > Chordata > Mammalia > Cingulata > Chlamyphoridae > Chaetophractus > Chaetophractus vellerosus. Next base: position 5,180 of record PVKH010050311.1, on the reverse strand, counting down.
TCACTATATTTACTGATAGAATTTAGCTATCTCATTGCCATCTTGATTTCTCTGATCGAGTACACAAGTATCAAACACAGCTTACCCATTCTGCATTATGTTTTTTTTTTTGAAAGACTACCATGAAATAAGATGACATATTAACCCAAATCTAACAGGATATCAGGAGTTATCTTCCATAAAGCAAGATGTCATGAAAGTAGCAAAAGTTGCCATAGTGCATTTAAATTCTAGATCCCACCCGATTCTAATTTGTGTTAGATGGCACCTCAATGCCTTAGTCTTATATTATGCATTGCTTTTTAAGGGCTAAAAAGTGAATTAAGTTTCTGATTCATTTTCATTTAGGCAAGTATGTTATAAAACAGAGCAACTATTTATGAATTTCCTCATTCTGTTAATGGCAGGATCTGACTGGTGAGATCAAAGGATACTGTATCCCACTATCATGCTATAATTTCAGGCTGGGTGACCTAGTACTCTTCCTAGATACTGGAACTACAGGTGAAGTCTTGGTTGAACAGCAGGAACTTGGCAATGTCTCAGGTAAGGAATGCCATAGAACATTGCATCCTGAGAAAGATATATGCATGCTTCTCTGGTCAATTATCTTCCTTAAAAATCTTTATTCAAATGGCCATCCTCATAAATTTCAAGCACTAGTATAATATCATAAAAGGATATATAGGGCAATGCATTCATAAATATTTCATTGTGCGCCTACCAAATGGAAACACGATTCCACTCAATATTCTAAATAGTCAAAAATCCTGCCCTCATGGAGTTTATAATCTAGAGGAGAGAGATAAACAATAAGCACATGAGGAAAATAGTGAAACATGTGTGACCAGTGCTGTAGGGGAAATCAAAGCAGAGAACGTGGGAAATAACTGCTGGACGAGGTATTGCTATTTCAAATGAAGTGGGTCAAGATAACCTCCTGCATAAAAGTGGGAGGGCATCTGGGCACTGGAATCAAATAAACTGTATTAATTACAATTGCACAATGTTATCATTACTCATTATTTGCAATCCTTTCTATCTAGCCCTACCTCTATTCTCAGATTAAATTAGAACATTGTAAATTCTGTGAAAAACATACTCTTTGGTTAAGAGGCCACTTTGGAAGTAAGTTCAAAACCCTTTTGTTCTTTAATAAGCACACATTTTTACACTATAAGGGCTTCCACATGTACCCCAAGGCTGGACACTGTGGGGTACTTTCCAGCATCAACTCCTTTTATTTCCCATTTGTCGGTGGCCCTCCATGACCTTTGGACTGAATTGACTTGGTCACCACATTGCAGCAAGACTTGGGCTCACGATGGGTAGGTTTCCCAGGTCTACGCTAACCCAAACAGACCATTCCACCTCCCTCTACGAAGGATCTGATGGGCAAAATCCAAGACTGGAGAATGAGTGTACAGCTGAGGATTTTTGTTTGCTGATAAAAGTGGCAACGGTCCCTTTCTCTGGAAGATGTATTTGGAAACGTGAGACCCAGAATGTCCCTGTCTCACATAGGGGAAGAGAGTGAGGGATCGAGCTGACACTTAGAGAGGACAGAATGAAGGTGCCTGGATCAAATCATGCTTGGAGCTCACACTACCAAAGGCCTTTCACCTACATCAAACAAATCCCCATGATTATTTAATCCCATTTATGTTGTTTTTACTTCTGCTTTATGGAAACTAAAGCATTCTAAACCTTCCCTCCCCCCCCACACACACACAACATGACATAGCCACATAAGACGGCTTCTTTCAGATTCTTATTTTGCACTGCGTTCTTCCAGAACAGTGTAAAAATGTATAGCTCTGCCTCAGCCATCCAAACTCTGCAATGTTTTCAAAATCTGAAGTGTTCTCTGTTAATTTATCAGTTTAGAAACTTGGATAAACCTCTCCACCCTGTCATTTCTTACATAAATGTCTAACTATCTCTGCTCTTAAGTGGATCTTTTATGAACTGAAATTCATATCCAAAATCTCCTTAACAATCAATATTTTCAGTGGCACGTATACTCAATTTATGTCATCATCCATTATCTAAAATAGTCCATATCTCTTTCAGAACATTTTAAAAAGTATTTTAACCAAAAAGGTAACAAGTTTTTTTAAAATGAAACTATACTTTTCATGCTTTACCATAAGTCACTGACAGTCATTCTTACTCACTGCTCCTGGTAAATCTCTTAAATATTGCATAATTATTTGAGAAGGATAAACTGTCACAGCTATCATAAAATTACTATTGGGATCAGACTATTTTAATATTTGGATAAATTGTTCTTTTTCTTTATGATTACTTATGTGCTTGATATATGCTTTCATTATCTATGTATTTTGTTTTATTTTACTGATCAATTATTTCTAGCATATGACACTTAAACACTGATAACGTCAAATGTTTCAAAGTTCTATTGGTCTGTACCTAAAACATTTAAAATCATTCCAGTACAGATTTGAAAATGTGTGTTAAAGGTGTCCACACGTTTTGTGTGCCTCACAGAGCCGTCGGGAATCTCACATACAAGAGTGAAGACATCTTGATGTTATAGAACACAGTTTCCCAATGGACGTGCATTTAATTTAAAGATGTGATGGATGATGGTAGTTCAAGTCCATGTGCATGGGCTGTCATTGATTTACATATTAGCACAGTAATGGATGGCTACCTTTAAATAGTTCTATAGCAGTAAGGCACGTCTGTCTAAAACGTACCTAAGGTTTGCAAGCCATGGTGACAGCGCATGGCTGATGAGGATGGAGAGGTGGATGTGGAAAAGCCAAGTGAGTGGCACCTGGTGAGTTGAACAGGGAAAGCAGCACAGCCAAAGATGAGTTCCATCCACTGAGGCTAAGCTCCTTTGAATCATATCCAAGCTGCAGTTTTAATGGGCAAATGTCAAGATCTTGCTAGAAAGCTCAGGTCTCACTCTGAAAGGGGCTCTGCAATGTCACCCAAATACAGAGGGAGCTTTCTCCACTTAATTGCCCATACATCAAACAAAATTAAAGCAAAAATAGCGTCATGCTTCTTGCTGTGCGGTTACATACAACATAGAATGATATTTAAGGGCTCTAAACAAGATAAGTGAGTTGGTGTTTCTTTTTAACAGGTTGAACGTAAATTATAATTGACCACTACAGACTTAGTGGTAGATTTATGTTCTACAAGGTAAATAATATTTGAAGAATTTATTTTTAAATTCTCTTATTTTGTAGGTCTTGTATTAATCAGAGTTTTATGGATTCCAGGATCCAACTTGTTAAAATAATTATATCTAAAAACCCAAATCGTTGCAAAATCCAGGTTCATTAAGAGAGGACAGATATCGCTAAGGAGGAATACGTAACTAGTTACAGAAACAATGCTGAAATTGCCAAGAAGTTTAAATTAACTCAAAACCACAGAGAAATGTCAAGTTTCTGTACCAATGCACTAAAATAAAAATTAGTATTAAAAGTTAATTAAGTCCTAATTAACATTAACATTAATATAGAATTTTCACCTATATTATGTTACTTGCTCTATGGACTGAACCTGGAGATAAATATTGCTATCATTATGCCTCCTTTCATAATTAACATAATAATAGCAAACGCTTATGTGAAACATAACATTTGACAGGTTCTGCTTTAACCACTTGACCGCTATTAATGAATTTTATCTTAAAAAACCCTAATGAGACTCATGCTGAGTTCGTCTGATTACAGATCAGCTGCTCTTTTTGCTGTATAATGAACATAAACAGGATTATAGTCTCAGATTTTTTTCATCTAATTCTGTTAACTGGTAAACACATACCCTTACATGAAAGCAGGGGTATTTAGTGCTAGATTTGGTCCAATCAGGTGTGCAATCCAGGTAACAGAGCTGGTGCCAGGGGTGTGTTCGTGTAACAAGATGAGGAATGGGTTCCTCCTTCTTTTCTTGCCACTTTAGCAAAGGCCCAAAGCAGATTTGTGTTATGAGGGAAACAGCTTGGGGGGAGCTGCCGTCGGGCTGCTCTACCTCTGGGAGAGCTGAGAGGAAGGCTCTTCCCACACCCCCAAGCCGCTGGTGGAGGCTTCAAGATAACCTCATTGACCCCAGTTTGCCAGGCCAGCTGCAGAAACCAGCTTGAAGCACAGTTAGGGTCACCTTGTGGGAGTCTAGAAGGTGTCCCTGGGCCGGGAGCCCCATATGCCCCTGGGGCTGGCATTTGCCGCTTATCTACAGAAATCTGAAGACATACACAGGTGAGGAGAGAGGGTAAGAGGAGGTTAGGTCGGCTTGTCCTGGTGTGGTAAGAAACTGCCACAGGCCACCTGTGCTACACAAAAGTAACCTTTGAAGTCTATTTAGTGGGACCCCAAAAGGGTTGCCTCCCTGAGTAAGGGGAACACTGAATGAAGATGTGGTTGGGTGGTCTTTTGTGCACAGGCACAGTTTTGCAAAGGGAATAACAAGAGGTCAGCCAATGTCCCTCGTGAAAGCTACTTGGAACAGGGTTTCCTGCAGAACCTCCAGGCAACAGGCAGAGGTGGCATAAAAGACAGCATCGGTATTCAGGATGCCAGTCAAAATGAAGGGTCCTGGCGGGCGGCTGTTAGTGAAATTGTCTTTCCTCTACTCCCTTCTCCCCTTGCCCCAGCACTGGAGAAGCCAGAAGCAGCAGAGAGTGTAAGAGAAGGGTGTGTGCCAGGAGGGAGAGGGATGTCACCAATACAACTGCATCCTGTCTGCATGTCCCTGATCCACAGGTCAGACCTGAAGCGGAGGGAGGGGAGCAGCACCACTTTGCTGTGGTGGACATTTCCAATTAAATTAGACTTCCAATTTCATGAAAACCATGTGTAGTTATTAAAATCAGACTGCTTTTATATCTGAAAGGGATCAGAAGGCCCAGGAGCCTCTGTGCTCTGTGTACAGGGTAGGGAAGAGGGATTTGACACATCCTGTTGAGATCCAGAGGCCAGGCAGAGGACACCTGGTACTTTATGGATTGGAGTCTATCCATTAAACCGTAAACAATGATTCAGACAATCAGGGGTAATAGTTTATGTGAACAGCAGTGTTATCACATTCCTGGCACTTATAAAACTCACTACTCTATTCTAAGAAAATTAATGCTTGGGAAGAAGCATATAATCAAAATATGTTAAGAAATTGAGGATACAAATTCTTGGCCTCTT
>PVKH010050310.1:0-10016 GCA_004027955.1 Chaetophractus vellerosus | reverse complement strand
CTGGGAATTGTCATGGATGATGCTGCAATGGAGGATGTAGGCCAGTTTATATGATCATGTATCATACAGGAACTGTAAAGAAGTGAGGGTTGTCTATGGCCTGAATTGTGATCTATGTCTGATGGCAAAGCCCCAAAACGTGTGTAACTAACAGAGGCATTATGCCACACTTAGGGATGTGCATGTTGGGGGTTGTGGGTGGGGTGGGGGATGGCATATGGGTACTCCTGGAATCTCTGTGTAACATTTGTGTAATCAATGAATCCTAAAAATGTACATAGATATATAAAAAATAAATAAAAAATTAATTAAAAAAAAAAAGAATAAAATCCCATTTTCAATAGTAACTAAAGGTATCAAATACCCAGGAATAAATTTGAATAAAGATGTAAACGATTGTATGCAGAAAACTACATAACACTGTTAAAGGAAATAAAAGAAAACTTAAATAAATTCAAGAATATTCCCTGTTCATGGATGGGAAGGCTAACTATCATTCAGGTGTCTTTCCTACCCAAATTGACCTACAGATTTAATGCAATTCCAATAAAAATCAACACAGCATTTTTTACCAAATTGGAAAAACTAACTATGACATTTATTTGGAAAGACAGGAGACACCAAATAGCCAAAGGCATACAAAAAATAGAAAAATGGAGTTGGGGGAATCATGATACCTGGCTTTAAAACATACTACAAAGCTACAGTGGTCAAAACAGGACAGTATTGGCACAAGGATAGACATACCGACCAATGCAACCAAATTGAGAATTCTGTTATAGATCCTCACATATACAGTCCTTGATATTTGACAAGGCCACCAAGCCCACTCAATTGGGAGAGAATGGCCTCTTCAACAAATGGTGCTTGGAGACCTGCATATCCATATGCAAAAAAAATGAGATAGGAAAACCATCATGCACCTTATACAAATCTATTCAAGATGGACCAAATATCTAAATATAAGTGCCAAGACCATGGAACAGTGCCAACAACTTGGAAGATAATATAGGGAAGCATGTTCAGGACCTTGTAATAGGAAATAGTTTCATGAACTTCACACCCAAAGCAAGATCAGGGAAAGAAAAATATAGTTAAATGGGACCTCCTCAAAATTAAAAACTTTTGCACCTCAAAGGAGTTTGTCAAGAAATTGAAAAGACAGCTTACTCAATGGGAGAAAATATTTGTTAACTACATATCTGAGAGGAGCCTAATATCCATTATATATAAAGAAAACCTATATCCCAAAAGTAAAAAGACAAACAATCCATTTAAAAAATGGGTAAGTGATTTGAACAGACACTTCTCCAAACAAGAAACACAAATGGCTAAAAAGTACATGAAAAAATGCTCAAAGTCACTAGCTAGTAGGGAAATGCAAATCAAAAATACAATTAGATACCATTTTACACATATTAGACTAGTGGCCATTAAAAACAGGATTATAAATGTTGGAGAGGATGTGGTGGAATGGGAACCCTCATCCACTGCTGGTGGGAGTAGAGAATGGCACAGCCATTGTGGAGGACAGTTTGGTAGTTCCTCAAAAAACTAACTATAGATCTGCCATTAGATCCAGGAATTCCAGTGCTGGGTATATACCCAGAAGAATTGAAAGCAAGGACACGAACTGATATATGCACACCGATGTCCGTAGCGGTTTTATTCACTATTGCCAAAAGTTAGAATCAACCCAAATGGCCATCAACAGATGAATGGATAAACAAAATGTGGTATATACATACAATGGAATATTACTCAGCTCTAAGAATGAATACAAAATTGTTGAATGTTTGAAAAAATTAGGCTTAGTTTAAAGAGGGTGGAATGATTAGAATTTAAATTTCCTGGAACAACCCTAAATTTTCTTGTCTTGGGTAAATAAAGGAACAACCCAGATAACAAAAGTCTTCACTTGTAAATCAGTGATACTAGTACAATACAACTTGAAATGTTTCCTATGATTGATCAAAGACAAACACAAACTTAAAAGGGTAGATATTTGAGCTGGAGATACAGGGCCTAAAATAAAGACTTCAGAGAACACCCATCTCAGGCTGGTTCTTTTACAAAGCAGAGACAGAAACAGGAATTTAAGCATTGACACTCTATTTTGAGGTATAAGAAACAGCTGTGAAAAGTGAGGTATTAATGGGAGTGTGAAAACAATATATATATGTATATATATATGTATGTATGTATATATATGTATATATATATATCCCTGATAACTTAAGATTGCAGGTATGTAAAGTATGCAAGCTATGCTTTGAAAAGGAATGTAGTTTTGTCCTAAAGTATAATGATTTTCCCAGAATGAGAAACAGGAATTTGTAGGAAATAAATAGATACAGAGAGTTAAGGATGGTTTATGGAAATGAATTTTAACTTAGTCAATGCTGACTAAAACTTAATAAGCTTAGTTATAATATTTTAAGAGCTTTCATATCAAACAATACCTGCATGCAAAATTACAAATTTGTTTTCTCTCTCTTAAAATAATAAAGTTTATTGGTCTGTTTTTGGTGAAAGGTTATAAAAAGTTTTTCTTAACCATCTGAGTATTCTGTCTAAACAATAAAGATTCTACATCTTATCAGAATAATATTCTCCTTGATGTTTATATTAATCTTATCACCCTTTAGTTTATCAGAGAATGAGTCTTTTCACTTTTAAAAGGACTAAGTATTCTCCCACCATCATATTAACTCTTAATTACTATTTTATTATCACTTTGTTTAATAGGGAACCAAATATTGCTTCAGAGCAGCCCATTTCCCTGTTTAACAAAATGTTCAAACGTGATTCTTGGAATTTCACATTCACAAAAGCAAACCAAAATCTATCTTCTGAATTTCAAACTGTTGCAAAGGATTTGTTCTTTCACCTCGTAAAAAGAAAAGTGCTAGAAATAGTTAAGTTCATTTGGTTTGCTATAAGTTACAAGGGAAATCTTATAAAAATTAAAATAGATTTTCTAACTTCTGTTGGTTGAATTTGCATGGGTGGAAAGTTATTTATATAAACATTTGAGATTATATAAAATTCCTAAAGTTTTAAAAATGTTCTCACTGTCCATGTAATGTCCTGATACTAATCTGCAGGATATTAGATAACAGCATAGTTATAGGTCATAATTTCAGTTAATCTTACAAAATATGTCACATGTCACAGGAAAAAAACAAATTTCCTTGTCAGCTACATTATTTCACTCTGATGCTTCTCTGAAAGTGAATGCAGTCACTACAGTTCAGGGCATCATCTTCAGCAAAAAAGGACTTTAAACAAAAAGAAAGGCAAATATAAAAATTATGTTCTACCTATCATTTAACATAACACCAGTAAAAGTGTAAAGGTGGGACAGGGTCAGTTGCCTTGAATAACAAGGTCCATTTAAACACTTTCAAATAGACTTTATACAGCTACATATTTTAATGAAATATGAATGTGTCCTCATTGCTATATATCTGTTTCCTTGATGGATAGATGTTTTTCTTTCCCATATGACTACTGCCCTCACAGTAGCTAAGAATTATTAGACTTCCCTACCTGGGGAATTCCTGATATTCTCTCAAGGAATAGGGACTCCCAATTTACTGAAATTGTGATCAAAGAACTTTGCAAAGTCTAAATCTAAGATACATTTTTTTGAAAAACATATTTTAACTCCATTTGCACTTATGATGGGGAGACTTAGGAAAATAAACCGAGGATATATAAGCCTTGCCTCATAAAGGCAAATGAAGAAATTAGTTCATAAAAGCTAAAGAGCCAAGTCCTCAAATGTTGTCTCTCTTTCTAAGCCAAACTCTTCAAATTAGCTCACTACTTCCCTCCTACATGGGACATAAATCCTAGGGAAGAGCCTCCCTGTTATTGAGAGATTAATACCAAATATTGAACAGCAATATTTTTGGAGAAAAACCTTAATCAAAAGGGGAAAATAGTAAACAAAATAAAACAAAATAGAATTTCTATGGCTCAGACATTTCAAATAAAGTTGGGAATTCATCCTGGATGTTACTCTTATGAAGGTTTCAGCCAGATAATACAAACTGCCACAACATAAAAAGTCTTAAGCAACAATGTTCCTAAATATTCTTGGAACACCCAAACAGCATAATCAAGCTAATGACTACATAGAATGAGCACCCCCTTAGTGGGATCTATCTAGGAATCTATGAAAAGCTATTTTTCTAATTTGACATGGTTATATTACATTCACTTACAAATTCCCTAACCATGATCCTTCTTTGTCTTTTTTATATTAATATAAATATATAAATTTCAATTTACTTGTTAAATTTACTTCTCAGATACTTAAAGTCTCCAGACTGTTCCTATGCCATGTAAGCCCGAAAATGCAGAGATACCAGTCCAAGAACAACAACCAGGAATTCACATGTGACTCCATCTCCAAGCCAAGCACTTCCATTCCTCACATCTTAATCAATACCCTTAATTAGCATAGACCTGGCAGAGTGGTCACCGTCCTGAATCCCATGAGATTGAGGGAATCTTAAAGGTGCAAATTAAAGAGTGGAAATTCGCCCCTTTCTCTGCCTTTATCAAAAGTTGCTGTTTCTCCCCTTTTCTGTCTTTACCACAAAATTGCCTGATTCAGGTAGAAACAGGCCTAGACTGGCCAGCAAAAATTTCTCTGCCAAATCATGCACTTTCTGCCAATATGCCTAAAGTAACCTAATGAAATCTATCTTGTTAAATCTCCACCCTCTTATTATACTAAAAGCATCATTTGCAGATCATGCAATGTATGGTTTGACAATGTCCCCTCCTGCACACCCTAAATCTAACCCTGCCTCTGACCCTGCTTCATCTCACACACCCCCATGTTATTTCATCCCACCTCTCTAAACCACCCCCACTACAGCACATTAAAATTCTTGCTCCTCCCAAAGCCTGGGGAGGCAGATTTGAGCCTTATTTTTCTGTCTTCCTGCTGGCTAAACTTGCAATAAATCTTTTCTTTTCTCAAAGTCCCACAGTCATTATATTGGTTACTGTGCACTTATTGCTGCAAGCCCACTGCTCAAAAACAAGATTAGTGCAGTGAAATAAAGCACTCTTTTGAATATTAAAATATTGTTTTTTAATTCATTCACTATTGGTGGGAATATGGAATGGTTCAGTCACTGTGGTGGATGGTTTGGTGGTTCCTCGGAAAGCTAAGTATAGAATTGCCATATGATATGGCAATCGAATTACTAGGAATATACCCAGAAGTATTGAAGGCAGGGACACAAACAGATATATGTACAGCAATGTTCATAGTGGTATTATTTCACAATTGCCAAGAGGCAGAAGCAACCCAAGTGTCCATCAACTTAAGAATAGATAAGCAAAATGTGATATCAACATACAATGGAATATTATTCAAATGTAAGAAGGAAAGAAGTTCTGGCAAATGCTAACATGGATGAATCTCAAGGACTATATTGAGTGAAGTAAACCAAGCACTAAAGAATAAATGTTGCATTTTCTCATTGATATGAAGTAAGGATATTGAGTAGACTCAAAGAGGAGAGTCAGGAGGTAGATTAGAAGGATATAGATGGGAGGAGAGAGTGGTGAGCTGATGCTCAATATGGGCATAACCTATGATAACTTTTATGATGGTGGTTGGACAGTGGGTGGACGTGATGTAGCATTGTGAGGGTGGTCAATGGTGCTGGAGTGTGAGTTTGAGCAGAATTTGGGGGTTTGAGCTTTCTATGGTGGTGGGGGCAGGGATGTAGAAAGGGATAGGTGGATGTGTAGCTCAGTGAACTCAGAAGAGGCCCAGTATTGTGGCTGAGAGTACAGTTGTGGGAGTGTTCTTTTGGGATCTAAGGCAGGGAAGGGTTAGTGGTGCAGGGTGTTGGTAGCAGGCATGTGGGGGGATGGGTGCACCTGTCCCATGCCTCTATGGGATATAAATGTGTTTGTGTTATCATAAGTGTGTATTCTCAGTGGGTGGAGACCCACACATTAGCCAACAAAATAGTAAACTCCCATCCTGGGGAGTCCTGCTACTTTCTCAAATAGAGTGGCAAAAATCTCTGGCGTATATAATCAGTGCCTAAAAAAACAAAACAGGTCAATATGCCATGCCTTCAATATCAGTGCTTTTACTCATGAACCTTATTCTTGTAAAATTGAAACTTGTCCTAGTAATAACCAATGCCTAATAGTTATGTCCTGAAAAACTCCTTGTTACCCAAATGTGGCTTCTCTCTAAGCCAAATTCAGCAAATAAATTCAGATAATTGGCAGTATCTTCATAATGAAGCAGTATTCAATCACCAATGTTATGGATGATGTTTATTTGATATAGAAAATATTTATGCTTATTAATGAAAGTATTTGTTTACAAAAGGGAAACCAAATATATAGCTAACTTTTAATAGCAAATACATTGTTTTTTTCCTTTTCACCACCCACAGAATGGAGTATAAAACATATATCCTTGAGAGTCTACTGTATGGTTGGGAGAATTGGTCTATGATATTGTTTGGCTGGAGATGCTGCAAATATCCAGTTAGCAAATGCCTTCGTTCATGCTTTTGGATAAGAAAACCCTTTTCTGGTCATGATACAACTCCACGTTAATTAGCAGCTTGGAGATACAGATCCCTAAGGTCTTGAGAGATTCGGTATTCTATGAAACTCTCATTTTTCATGATGTGTTTTCTGCCAGGGAATATGGCTGAAGAAATACTTTAGCCTTGCTCATGGGTATCGAGCAGTGACATTGGCTTCAGGAGAGAAACTCTGTATGCTGAATTCATGTCACTGGTTATCTTCTTCTCTATACATTGGGAAAGGTAAAAGGGAGAAGGGGCATGAGATTTGTAGGATTGAAGTCACTTGCCTTATTTCCTCATCTCCACACTTCTCCCAATTACACTGATCAAGTACTGGACTCAGCTACTTCCTGCAATGGCTCACTTGGTCTCTCCTATAGACCTTTGAGGATTTCTTTCTGAGGTCTGACTTTTATGACTTTTATGAATCCAATTCAAATGAAATCATTATTGTTCATAGCATAAGAAGAATCACTAAAAGATGCATGGCAGGGTAGAAAATTCTTGATCATTTTTTCAAAACACAAAGGATATTCCTCTAGGGATTTCTTCCTCTTCCAAATAGCAGTTGATAGCTTGATAGTGGTTCATATTTCAGATTTTGTAAGAAACAGGTAGGGAAAATTGGCTTTTAAATCTTTAATGGGTTAAAATTTCATGCACGTGTGTGTGCACACACACACACACACACACACATACACGTCTAGCTCCAAACTCCAATCTCTCTTCACTCTCCTCAGGTCTGTGAAGCCACTACTCCTAGATGTGAACGCGGAAAAGGCTACTGCTTCCACATCTCACTTTCAATTAATGAGCCAGTTCTATTTGCCAGGAGAGAGTAGTCAGTATTCACTATAAACTGGATAAATGTAAATTAAGAAATGGGCTGTAGTGGTAGGCCCTCCTCAGGTGATTCCTAATAATCCAAGTTTCAATAATAATTTAGAATATTGCAATGGGAAGATATGGGAAGGTTCTTTATATATTTTGATTTTATGTCTGATCTGACATGAGTAAGAGACTTCTCAGCACTGACATTAATGCTATTTTCCTTTGCAAATATGAACATTAACGAAAGATCACTTCTCAACCTGCTTCGAAATCTAATGACATATTAGATTAAGAGATTTTGAAATTTGATACCAATTTGAAAATTGGTAATTAGTAAATGTCTGCTTAATGAAGTTGAGTAACATATAAATTCATATAAGGATATATTCAATTCTGAAAAAGTTCAAATTGAAGGTGAATTTTATATTTTAAAGTATGTAAATTGTGCTCCTTTCTGGAGGTGATGGAAATAAATTCTTGTATTCCCATTTGACCAGGAGTAGAATATTTTAATAAATTGAAATGTGATTTTTAATACAAAATCTAAAACACATCAATCTGGGATAAATTATCATTTTACATCAAGCAACATTAGAAATAAAAAAGCATGTGGGAATCTATATGCATGTTTATCAAGTTTTAAGAGAAGTTTTTTATTAGCTAAAGGAAACCGAACCTTTAGCATCAGAATTTCAAATTCTAAAATCTTATTCTCTCTCTATAAGATACAGTTTTACATAAGAAATATAAACCTGCTTGAACCAAATGACAAATTGAGCCTTCATTCATTATTCCTTATGGCAAATGATTCAATCAGATACTATTTTAGCAGCAGGTACATTTAGGGCAAAGGTGATGTCATAAAAAAGAGTAAATAAAGAGGTATAGTGGACTGTTTAATCTTTTTTTCTTACTGTACAGAATAATGAAAAATGAGCTGACAAAGAAGTATTTTGCCTTTTCATGACTTTTCCAAATGCAGGACCTTGTCTTTAACTATTGAGTATTTGTAGGTGAGTTTTTTTCCTTTTTATCAAATACATTTTCTTATTATCTATCTTGCCAAATGTGTGCATGTCTGAGTTAGCTTGTGTATTCTTATGTCAATATACCATAAATATCTTCTTTCTACCATCTTTAAGAAATATAAAATTAGTATGTAAACACTCATAAACAGACTTGCTAAAGTCTATTAAAGACAATTTGGTTTTCCTCTATGCTAAAACCTACCCATAATAGGCCACAATCACTCCCTAATTTGAAAATTACTCATAAGAAACACAACTTACCTTGTCTAAGAGACAGAGAAGAAATTAAATATATCTCAACTATTTTTCTGATCCAAGATTTCCTTTATTCGATTTTTTTTTGGTGCTATAATTTCTGTAATAAAGGACAATGGTCACTGTTAATCTATTTGGTATTCGATAGTCTGTGTATTCACAACCTCTTTCCCTTCCACTAAAAGCATTGCATAGATGATAAAATTGGAGGTTTTCTCTTATATTTTAAGTAGATTATTTTCAAAAATATTTATCTGGAAATAGGGGGCAGAGAATGGTGCTATGTATGAAGAAGGATTGGAAAATGTCTACTGAGACAAGAAGTGTTGATACAAAACAATGCTTTCTTTAAAGACACCTTTTTATAATTACTTATTTTCTTTTCTCAGTGAAAACCCAATAAAATCTCATCCAGAGTTTTATTTCAAATATTATATAATTATACTTCAATTAAGTAAATAGTAATAAGGATTTTTTCCTCAATTGAATTCTCAATGCCCATTTTCCTGTTTATTATAGTCAGCCAATGGAGAAAATCAATTTGACCTCTGCGGGAGATTGTATTTTGCTTGGATTCTCAGACCAGCCACACCTAGGCCTGGTCCTTTTTGTGGTAGTCTTGATATCCTATCTTCTGATGCTTGTTGTCAACTCAGCCACCATCCTGGTCTCCTGTCTGGACTCCAAATTCCACACGGCTATGGATTTTCTCACAAATCTCTCCTTTCTTGACGTTTACTTCACTACCAGCATTGTCCCCCAACTGCTGTGGAACCTGAAGAGACCATCCAAGACCATCATGTCCACTGTCTGTGCCATGCAGCTCTATGTTTTGCTCTCAATGGGATCCACTTACTGTGTTCTCCTTAATGTCAGGGCATTTGACTGATTTGTGGCTGTGTACCGACCCCTCAATTATACTGCTCTCACCCACCCTTCATTTTGTAAGGCCTTGGCAGGAACAGTGTGGCTCAGTGGAGTGGGAAACAGTCTCATCCAGATTACCATCATACTTGGGCTTCCCCTATGTGGGCATTGCTATCTCCACAACTTCTTGTGTGAGGTGTCCACCATGGTCAAGCTGGCATGTGTTGACATCCATGCAAACAAAGCCCATGTTCTAGTCAGGGTTCTCTCGGGAAACAGAATCAACACGAGATCTCTGTTAAAAATATAAGATTTTATAAGAGTCTCTCACGTGACCGTGGGGATACACAAGTCCAGGTTCCGCTGGCAGGCTGCAAGCCAGGGGCTCCGATGAAAGACTGATGAAGGGTCCTCGATGAGTTTGCTCTGATGAAAGACTGACGAAGGG
>PVKH010050309.1:0-10010 GCA_004027955.1 Chaetophractus vellerosus | reverse complement strand
CTTTCAAAAGTACAACCGCTTTGTGGTTTGGATGAGATGGGGAGAAAGAAGGAGGGAGGGAAAAAGAGAAGGAGGATTGGCTTGTTGAGATTTTTTACTTCAGGAAATAAATATTGCTTTTCTACTGGGTCCTTTCTTTGGGAGCTGGAACAGAAGGGGAATTTGAAACCCTTCTACTGGAAAGCTGAAATGGGAGTGTTGCCAGCAAGCAGAATGAGATTATAACAACCAACCCTACGTGCAAGTAGAACTTGGGAGCCATGAAGACAATGAGGT
This sequence comes from Chaetophractus vellerosus, assembly GCA_004027955.1. Lineage (NCBI taxonomy): Eukaryota > Metazoa > Chordata > Mammalia > Cingulata > Chlamyphoridae > Chaetophractus > Chaetophractus vellerosus. The sequence goes on along the minus strand of PVKH010050309.1, from coordinate 9,734 downwards.
GGTTCTGCATGGTCCCAGGAGGAAAGAGGTTACCAGAGTACACTGTGCAAGCCAGATGGCCTCTTTAGGTCTTTCAGGCTGGCGCACAGTGACGCAGGAGTCATAATGGTGCCGTCCCAGCAGTGCAGAGCTTGGCTAGATGACTGAGCAGGGTGGCCACCAGTCTCTGGGCTCCCATCTGGGGACTTGCAAAGACCATGGTGTGTGTCTTCATAGGCTGTCAAAACGCATTCACAGAAAGCTTGTGGATTAGAACCTACTATGATGGAACCAGGAGAGTGTGTTACTAATTCCAGAAAGGTTGCTAATCTGTGTGCTATTAGTAAAGCGGCCAGCTTCATCTTTTCATATAAAACTACAACAGGACATCAGGATGGAGACTTGACCAATCAACAGTTAAGACTATTGAGAGCCTCCTATGTAAAAGGCTATTGAAACAGGGGTCTGGGAGATTCAGAGACATTGTAACAAATGTGCTACACTAATGTAAGAAGTTAATAATAGGAGAAACTCTGTGTGGATGGGGGTGGGAGGGTTATATGGGAATTCCCTATACTTTCGGTGTAATTTTTCTATAATTCTAAAACTTCTCTAAAAATAAAGTTCACATAAAAATAAATTTAAATTAAAAAAATAAGGATTTGGAGACAGATCCTCAAGCAGCTGACGATCTAGTCAGAATGGATTTAAGGTAACATTTGTATGTTTAGGCTCCTTATTTTGACAAATTTCATCTAAATTAAATTTATATTTATAAATCGAAAATGGAATATTAGGTTCAGATTTCCGTATGTCAAATGATGGAAATTTCTTAGAATAAATGTTCTAATATAGGCCAGGCTTTCTTGGTCATATTCTTGCTGGTTTTCTTGAGACACTGTACATGGTATAAATCTCTGACTACATGTACACTCACAGGAGATAGTGCTTTTTACCTTGATGTCCACACAATGGTACATAGGCTGGCACGAAGAAACAAAAGGGCAGGATGCCCAAGTTCAGTTCCTGATGCAGCCTCTGTATTATGCCAAGAGTCTGAGAGTTGTTAATTCTCAGTAATTTCCACCACAACTTTGGTACTTTCAGGAGTATGTTGGTAAGGAACAGAAGGCACGTAGCCATAGTTAAGTGCATAACCTCTGGGATGGGACTGCCTGCCTCACATTTGACACAGGTACTGCTAGAACAACTAGGTACTTAAGCTATCTGTGCCTCAGTTCCCTCCCATGTAAAATGGGGATGAGAGCTTCTACCTCACAGCGATCTTGAGAGGATTAAATGTATTAACATAGGTAAGTTCTTGGAACAGCATCTGGCACATGGTTAGTGCCATGTAAGTGTTTGCTATTAAGAGTATTACTTCCTGTGAATATGATGAGATAAAGTGTGAGTAGAGGGTTGAGATGGTTGAAGAAAACTTTTTAGGAATATATTGTAGTACATTGGAACTTTGCTGTAATTCAGTCCATACTTGAGACCACTTCATAGTGTTGTTCTGAGGGAATTCCATTCATAATCCCCTTAGATGAATTGAAACCAAGATGGAGCCCCCTTATATCAGATTCTGCACTGTAGTCCATAGTGTCATGGAGGATTTCCAGGGTATTAATAATGAGCTAATACACCTATGAATGTTAAATGTCTTGGAAGCAGTTTCCCCGATGAGCAAATAGCAGATGTGGCAGTGGCCATGGTCTAATTGCCCAAGAGACAGTTAAATATAGTTTTTTAGTTCTTTTCTAAGCAGTTATTTGAAAGCTGAAATATTTTTCCTTAAAGACTTGTCAACTGTTCTTAGCATGTTCTTAGCAGCTGAATGAGGTGAAAGGGTAAAGTGGGTGTGTTGGGAGCGTGTTTTCTTCATTTACGTCTCATTTATCTTTGTAAATTGTTGGCAGAGATCTTTTTTCTACACAGGTTTTTGTTTTGTGTGACTTTTTGGTATGGAGCAGTGGCTTTCATTGTTCCAAACTGCTAATTAAAAAAATAATACTAGTTACCTTTTATAGGGATCGTTCCATGGTCCAGACACCATATTAAATGCGTTACATGTAGCATCACATGTAATCTTCAAAACAGACAATGAAGTAGCTACCAGCATTTTCACCTTTTTCCATTGAGGAGACTGAAGCTTAGTGAGATTAACTTGCTCCAGGTTCATGCACATAGCAGGAATCAGGATAGAAAGAATACACTTTACCACTGCCCTCTAATTTCCTTGAAGTCCCACAAATTAAAGTCAACTCTACAGTCTGCTAGGGACATGGAGATGCTTTGCAAGGTGTGGGATGGGCTGCTGTCAGGATTATAATTCTTTTATTAAATAACAAAGTCCAACCTGGCTTGTTAGGGAGCTGTGGTCTTTGTGCCAGTATGGTTAGTGTTTCACCGAGCAGGACTTGCCCAGATTCGTGATGGCTGCCTGTGAGTGGGGTGCTGTGCTGGGGACAAGCCCCACCTCTGGAGCAGATCTGAAGGGTAGCCCTTCTATGACACCGGGGCCTACGAACTGGAGTCTGAATAGCAACCCATGTCCGTTTAGCAGACAGTACTTCACTGCTTTGGGAGCAAGAAGGAAAACGCATTTAGTTAGTAGTTTAGCACCAGAGGAAGGACAAGGCAGGGATAAAATTTACCAGAGACTTTAAGAAAATCACTCCAAACAAATACACATGTCTACTGTATGTCTATTTTCAGAAAGAGTGGTTTTTTTATGCATAGGACATCTTTGAGATATCAATGACTAATGTTAAAAAACAGCAATCAGAGAGGTCGCACAATGAGAAGAGTCTTCGTCTACATTCAGAATAAAACGTGCTTTTACTGTCAAGGTGTAGGCTTAATTATAGCATGTTGCAAACTTTTCTTTTGTAAAGTGTGCGTGTGTGTGTGTCTTACTCTGCCTGAAGAAGTTTGGTTGCTGTTTTTGTTTTCCTTTTGAAGCCTCAAAAAGCATTGGCATAAGGTAGTTTAAGAAGTATGGTATTTCCTGACCCTCAATGAAGTGATAAGCTCCCTGAGGGCAGGAGGCATGTTTTATTCATCTTCTTATCTCTTATCACGCTGCTATATAATGTTTATTCACTTGAATGAAACCAGTGATGTCAACTGAGCTGTTTAGAAGGATTTCATTTTGATTTTTACTTAAGTAGCATACAGATTATTCTTTGGGAAATAATTTTTATTGGCATAGAAGCTTATGCTTAAAGAATTTGTAATTAGTCCTTATATTATTCCCAGGATTAGCAGTTATGTGTTTGGTATAGCAATTTCTTGACTATTCAGGGATCACCTTTGTGTGTTTGAATATACCTGTGTATTTAGCATCTAAAGAATCATTCCACTGAGGTTTTCACATTGCCAGGCTTATAACACAGCCTGAAAAGTACTTGTTTCTAGCCATAAGTCCTTCATATCTGCTATGAAAATTTGCTCAAGTCCACTCTCCCTGAGTCTGAAAAATCCAACCTGGATGGTTTGCCTAGATAGCTAATAAACCTCACCTTGTCTTTTAAAAGCAACCTTTTAATATGAATCTGATGCATATGTGATCCTTAGCTTCTGGATAAGCTAAGAACCCTGAACATAGAAAGTTTTCAACATATTTGTACAGAATGATTGATTGAAAAGAAATCAACATGGAACTAAGAAAGATGAAACCATTTACAAGCTCACATTTGGAGAGGGTGGTGGATAGTGTTTGCAAGGTTTATTGGTATTTTCCATTCTGATTCTACCATCACACCATTTGGGAAAACGTAACATTTTCTCATTAGAAGATGTCTAGTGCTATAATAGAATGTAGTTAATCAGGACTGAGGAGGCATGCAGTGCATACACTTATTAAAGCGCAATCCGCTGGCTCCTTATTACTGCTATTAGTTCCCAGGCAACACCTTCCACTCTTTTTGTTTGTTTCGCACCGTGGTTTATTAAAAAGCCTCTGACTAAATAAACGTTCTATCAAGTGTTTGTGTGGTGGCATGATTTACAGGGATAGATAGATGAAACTGTCTTGGTAAAATCATGATCTGAGAAATTTAAATATTTCAACAATTTAAATAAAATTTTGATTTAGCTTGGTTAATTGTGGGAAAAAATATTTATCCAACAAACATTTATTAAATATCTATCCTCTACCAGGCTGTAAAAACTTCACAAAGTTTGTGAAGCTAGTTTAAAAGTTTGTGAAGCTAGTTAACATTTAAATATCTTCATGCAATTAAAACTTTGACTTTAAATTGTTTCTGAAAGAATGCGAAGATTGCCGAGGATGACACTGCCCTGTCTGTGGTTTGGTTTTAGTATTATTTGGCCATGAAAAAGGAGGAATTGGTATCTAGCAATGATCAACACCAGACACGGAACTTCAGGGTTTAAGGAGAAATCTTTAAAAACGTTTCTTACAGAGATTTTGACAAAGTTTCATCAGTGTGTTGAGGGAAGTAATCTAAATATCTGAACTCATCAGAAGCAAATAAAATGATGATTCAAATAATCTGCAGCAATAGGAAGAGTTGTTTGCTTTGGAATATTTCAGTCTTAATTGAGAAACTAGAATTTTAAAAGCTCAGAAGCTCATCTCTCATTAATAATCCACGTAAATAATAAGAAAAGGAACCCTGTAAGATTGAAACTGCCCAGACTGGACCTCGTATTAGAATTTCCTAAAAATTACCTTGATCCTTTCCAAGGGCTGGGAGGAAGGGGGTTTCCTCTTTAAAAAAAAAAAAAAAAAAAAATTTGTCTTTGGGCCTACAACCTAACTTACAATACCATATTCTATTCCAGACTTTTTTAGTAGATAATCAACAGATTGTGTGTTAAGGTAGCAATTTAACATATAAAATCTGCTATAGCAAGAGGATCTCCATTGTACGTGTTTTAAACAGGTAAATCACATACATTCAGTGTTGGTACACATCCAGGTCAAGAAACTAACTCTTCATCCTGATTCTTTCCATTTGGGTTTTAGCCAAAATGATACTCTACATGACCTTTTGGATCCAGAGCTGGCCAATCTCCAGAATTCCAGGAATCCTCCAGTCTCCTTCAGTCCTAAAACATCCTCGTGTGCCTGTTCCCCATGCCCTGTACTCTTCACCAAGGCCCAAATTACAGTTGCTTCCTACTCTTCATCTCTAATGCTTAATTCGTTTCTTCTCTACTTCTTCTTTTCCCTATTCTTAATGCGTGGATACTTTGCTTTCCCAATCCCTGGCAATTTGTGGCTTCTCTGGAGTGTTTCTCCAGGCACCATCAGTTGTGGGACCTCTTTGTTCTTTTCCTGTCAATCATGCCTGGCTTTTCCAGAATCTTCTTTTACATTCCTTCACATCTTTACACTGTAAAGATTATAAACTTTTTTTTTTACCTATAACTGAAGAAGTTTCTGCTCTTTAATGTTATATATCACTGGAGAGAAGGGAGGAACTCTCCTAAACAACCCTATATTTTAAGTTTTTCATTTTCGAAGAATCTATTTAGATGAAGCAATCTTTTAAATTTTTGTCAGCACCCCAAAATAAAATAAATTTTGATTTTTATATATTTTTTTAATTTTATGTTTTGCTGAAGAAAAAGATTCCAAATATAACCACATTTACATAAGCATTTTACCTTGGCAAAAATTTAATATAGTTGTTTTGAGTTGTTCTAATGTAGCAGAGCAAAAGTGTTGCCCAAATTAACCTGTCACATTGAAAATGTTTTGTGTCTCTGTGACTTCACAGATAAACTGCTTTATTTCGTTTTGGGGGATAAAGCAACTAAATCACAGTTCAGTTTTCTGATGTAACTCCTCCAACATGTTTCTATGTCCTTTACACATGTGTGTACCTTCTTTACATGGAAAAGCTATAAACTTGAGTTGTTTGTAATTTATATTAAGAATATGTACAACAATGGCATACTTTGGTAAGGAAAAAATAATGAACTCCTATCTTCATGAATGTTGGTTTGAGCCATCTTTCTGATGAGTGAGCTGTAGGCAGGGAGTGGTGGCTCTCAGACAAGGTGTCTTCTCTGGTTCTTCTGGACAGTCTTATTCACGTAATCACAGAGAGCGTAGTTCAGCAATTGCAAAGTAGTTCCAGGCCACAATACATTTGTAGCAGGGCAGAGGATGGGAAACGGTAAGACTTCAACCCTGTCTTCATCAGTCTACTCCATAGTAGGTGCAGACTCCTGAATCTCTTAGCTTGGCTATTCAAAGAATGCAGTGAAAATCCTCTGGGTGTGTTCTCCTTGATGTTATGGCTCTTTGTTTTGGTGATAAAGGTTTCTACGGTGAAGTAAGAGGAGACTGTAATTCATGCAGCTTTATGGAGTCAAACTGCATTGTAGAAGCATATTAGACCAGAAGGCCCACAGACTGATCACTGCTGTATGTTTTGCTTCGAGGGAGGTTTAGCATGTGGTCAAACCCCCTAAATATACACATGTGCACACCATACATGTTTGCATGCATATACACAGATGCACACACTTGCGTGTGCCTGAATTGATGTCTGGGTAATTACTGTCATTCTACCGTCAGAGTCCCCCACACGGTGAAAAGAGAGACTCCAATATTGGTACCACCGAAAGCAACAGCTTATTCACAATGATATATTTGTAAATCCACGGATCATTTTGCAGAATCTGCATAATATAGTAGAAAAAACAAAGAAGATTGAACACATATAACAACTTAAGTTAGAAAACCTCACACCCTGAAAAGAAGTTTCAAAGACAGTATAAATGAAATCTATAACCAAATTCTATAATTGGAGCAGCATAGTTGCCAATAATAGATAGCTAAATCTAGAAGTAGAAAACAAAATTTTAAAACTAGCATGCTTTTATGAAAACTACATGAGAATTATGTCAGTGTAGTGAAACCCTAGACCAAATCGACATGGGATTTATGTACAATTTATGATTGAACAAACACAAATGTAACATCCAACACATTCAAAAGCATTACTCGTGGTCTATATTTAACATAGATTATAGGACAATATCATTGATAAAGTCTGAGAGTGGAACCAATTCTTAAGTTATACAAGTAAATCTTAATGAACAACTCCCTGGCATTTTAGCTTTGTGTGCTGGGCCATGGCAAAAAAAAATGGAGTCTGAGTGTACTTTGCTCACAAAGTGAAGAGTGATGTGTGTCATATATTTTAATGGCATCCATGTAAAGGATCATTGTGCTGGGGAGAAACCAAGTGGGTCTCCAATGAGGGAGCCAGTTTCTGAAGACTAGTATAAGGGATCATTCATGAGGCGACTGACACAGATTTCAATTGCTCCCTTCCCCAGCTGAGTTTCTTTGGCCTGGTCTCCACTATCCCACATACTATTTATTGAATGCCTTCTCCATGACAGGTGATATGCCTTTATTACGGTTGCAGTAATCCTCAGAGAATTGAAAATCATTATCCCTTTTGATAGGTGAGGAAACCTAGGCTCACAGTAAAGTACCTTGCTAAAGCCATATAGCCAGTAAGTATGGGAGTGGAGATTTCAATCATTCTTGACTCTAGATGCCCTAGGAAAATCTTTAGATATTATGCAGATAAGACATAAATAAGGTAGGATAAATATGGAGAACATAAGCTCACCAAATAAAGGTGAAGGCAGTTTCTAACAAGTTAAATGAAGCAACCACAGTTTTAGCAGTGGAGGCAGTAGAGGGGCAAGGAAGGGAAAGGAAGGGAAGGATGTAACCCCCGCACCCAATAGAAAAACATTTAAAACAATGTGAAAGAGCTATGGCAGGATGGAAAACTTCAGCACTAACAAATGATTTGGCACATAAGGTACATTTAAAATCATTTCAGCAGATATTTATTGAGAGCCTACTAGACATAGGCACTGTACTGGTGCCTTGTTCAGAGCTATGGGAGGTATTCCTGCCCTCTAGCAATTTATAGCAGAATGGAGAAGAAACGTGTAACAATGAACCGTAATCTTAAGCAAAATGTGTTGAGTTATCATCAGAGGTATTAAGAAAATGCTATGGAAGTATAGAAGAGGAAACTTAAATTGTAACTGAGAGGTTTGGGGAAGGATTTGCTGAGGATGGGCTTTGGAGTTGGGTCTTGACCAGTAGTGATGTGGATGAGAATGGGATAAAAGGGCATTCTAGGCACTGGGGCACATAGGAACAAGGGTACGTGGTGGGAATACCCTGATGATGCTTGGAGAATTGAGCAAAGGGTAGTTGAGGTCAGGAAACCAGGCTGGACCATCTTTTGGAGGACCTGGAATGCCAAGGAGTTTGGAATTTACTCACCCAGGGGGAGCCATGGAAGATTTCTGGCCGTTTAATGATGTTAGGAGTTGTTTCAGGATGATGATAATTCTGATGTCTCTGTCAAGAATGAAGAGAAGTGAAAATAGTTTCAAGGCTTTTGCAGTAATTGTCTACATAAGAGATAAGGGAACCTCAGACAAGTCTGTAGCAGTGAAAAAGGAAGCAGCACATGCAAGAGACAGTCACTGAAGAGGTAGCATCAGGCAAGGTGTGAAGAATGCAGGATTGCAGGAATCAGTGATGTGGCCACGGATCTTCTTGACTGAAGGTATCAGGTATTCCAGAAGTAAAGCGGTTCATAGACTGCCGACTGAAATGAGAAATCAGTCGTCAGAGTATGCATTGGGGTAGATTACTGGTTACATACCTGTCTTTAGTAACATATTATCAAGGGTTATAAAAGGTTATTAGTGGAATTGTGTCTGGGAAAGACAATAGAAACACTGAATGTTCTATTAATTGGATTTATGTGCATACACTGTGGAAGGGAACTGTGAATATTATTGACCATACATTAATATTAGCCTCATTATTATAATTACAATATATTAATACATATCTTTAAAGCACTTTTATTAAGGAAAAAATGGCCTCAGTTGACTTGAATTATCCATTTTTGTTTTAATTTAGAATTTTATCATTTCCTTATATAACGCTAGAGACAAAATGAAACTGACAGTATTTCAGAATGCAGCAGGCTATTAAAATATTTCATCCCCTTTCATAGCTGCCGCCACCACCACCTCCACCACCACCACTACCACTCACACAAGCATATCGTATCTCATCACCCAGGCCCTATTATAACACGTTATATGCTAATATAATATGGGTGTATATATTAGAATGTCATTATATTTTCTGATTTTCTTATCTAGAGTTGATTTGAATAAGTGTAAGAAGCCTTACTAACTGATAGTTGACCCAGGTCCCAGGTTCCTGTCCAGTTGGTGCCCAATGGGTTTGTGACCTTGAGCAAATCCCTTCATGGCTCTGGATCTTAATTTCCTTTTCTGTGTACTGATGGAGTTGGACTGGGGTTTCCTAGTGGGACTAGGGGCTTCTCCACTGGTAAGATGCCCTGTGCCCTTGAAGCCTAGGACTTAGCGCCCCTGCTCCCTCTTTCCCAGTCTATAATATTGAACACCTACCCAAGGAGTAAAGGGCACATCAAAATGTTTGCTGTTATGGTTGCAGAACATGTCATTGCTTATTTTTTAAAAATCTGGCAGCCTTGGGGGGCTATGCATAGCCTTTGGCAACCAGACTCAGTAGGGGTGTAAGTGGATGCACACCGGCACGGGAAAAAGGAGAATAACAGAGGCACTGTGTGTGTTTGGTATCAGAGACAGGCTTTTACCTAGCAGATAACCTCTAAATCTGTATTTGTCTCTCTAGCCTCAGAATCCAGCAGGGACATTGAGCTGAAGTC
>PVKH010050307.1:0-10017 GCA_004027955.1 Chaetophractus vellerosus | reverse complement strand
ACATTTCCCTAGTGTTGAGCATCTATCCATGAGATTATTTCCCATTAGTATTTCTTCTTTGCAGAAGTGTCTGGTTAGATCCTTTGCCCACTTTTTAATTGGGTTATTTATCTTTTTATTATTGAATTATAATAGCTCTTTGTATATTCTAGATACAAGTTCCTTATCAGATGTATAATTTGAAAATGTTACCTTCCATTCTGTGGGGTTTTTCACTTTCTGGATGCTAATCTTTAAAGCACAAGTTTTTAATTTTGGTGAAGCCCAATTTATCTATTGTTTCTTTTACCATCTGTTTTTGGTGTCATATCTAAGAAGGCTTTGCCTAACCCAAGGTCACTAAGATTTACTCCTACATTTTCTAAGATTCTGATCGTTTTAGGGCTTACAATACACTTAGGTCTTACATGACATTAGTTCTATTTTGAGTTAACTTTTGTATATGGTTGAGGAAGGGGTCCAGCCTCATTCTTTTCCATGGGGTTATCCAGTTTCTAAGCAGCACTTGTTGAAAAGACTATTCTTTTCCTTTGAATTGTCTTGGAACTCTTAAAAAAATCAATTGACCATAAATGTGAGGGCTTATTTATGGATTCTCAATTCTATTCCACTGATGTATATGTCTATCCTTAGGCCAGTACCACACTGTCTTGATTATTGTAGTTTTGTAGTAAATTTTGATGCCATGAAGTATGAGACCTCTAACTTTGTTTTCCCTTTGCAAGATTGTTTTGACTCTTCAGAGCCCCTTGCATTTCCATATAAATTTTAGGATCAGCTTGTCAATTTCTGCAAAGAAACCACATGGGATTTGGATAGTTATTGTTGAATCCATAGATCAATTAGGGGAGCATTGCCATCTTAACAATATTTAGTCTTCTGAGCCATGAACATGAGATGTCTAGTTATTTAGACCTTCTTTCATAGCTTTCAGAATTTTTTGTAGTTTTCAGAGTATAAATTTTGTACTTATTTGGTTAAATTTATTTTAATTATCTTATTCTTTTTGATGCTATTGTAAATGGGGTTGTTTTCTTAATTTCATTTTCAGATTGTCGTTGCTAGTGTACAGAAATACAACTGATTTTTGTATATTGATCTCATGTCATGCAAACTTCCTGAACTTATTTTATTAGCTCTACTAGTTTTTATTGGGTTCCTTTAGAATTGACTATATGCAAGATCATGCCATCCACAAATAGAGACAGTTTTACTTCTTCCTTTCTAATCCAGATACCTTTTATTTCTTCTCTTGTCTAATTGCCCTGGCTAGAACCTCCAGTACAATGTTGAATAGAAGTATGAGAGTAGACATCTTCATCTTGTCCCTAATCTTAAGGGGAAACTGTCTTTTGCCATTAAGTATGATGTTAATGTGGGGTTTTTGTAGATGTCTTTATCAGATTGAGGATCACTGGTTTGTCAGGTGTTTTTCATATGAAGATTTTGTCAAATGCTTTTTCTGTGACTACTGAGATGATCATGTTGTTTTGTCCTGTATCCTAATAATATAGTGTATTACATTAATTGATTTTTCTGTTAAACCAACCTTGCTTTTCTAAGATCAATTTCATGTGGTCATGGTGTATAATCATTTTCATATTTTCCTGGATTTTATTTGCTAGTAGTTTGTCAAGGATTTTTTCTATCAATATTCATAAAGGATATTGATTTTTAGTTTTCTTTGCTTATAATGTCTTTATTTAGTTTTGGAATCAGGCTGATGTTGGCCTCATAGAATGACTTTGAAAGTTTTCCCAGCTCTTCTCTTTTATGTAATCGTTTATGAAAACTGGTATTAATTAAATGTTAATTAAATGTTGGGTAGATTCACCAGTAAAGCCATTTCATCCTGTGATTTTCATTGAGGAAAGTTTAAAGTTACTAATTAAATCTTATTACTTGTTATAGATCTTGTATAGAAAATTTTCTATTTCATCTTGAGTCAGTTTTTGTACTTTGTGTCTTTCTAAATTACCTAATTTGTTGACATACAAATTCTATAAGGTCAGTAGTAATGCCCCCTCTTTTATTCTTGTTTTCAGTAAGTTGAGTCTTCTCTCTCTTTTTCTCAGTCAGCCTAGATCAGTTTTGTCCATTTTGTTGATCTTTTCAAAGAATCAACTTTTGGTTTCATTAATTTTTCTCTACTGTTTTCCTATTCTCTATTTCATTAATTTTCATTCTAATATTTACTATTTCCTTCTGCTTGCTTTAGTTTTAGTTTGCTCCTATTTTTCCAGGGTCTTAAACTGGAAGATTAGACTTGATTTGTTTTTTTTTTCTTTCTTAATGTAGACTTTTACAGCTGTACATTTCTCTCTCTGCAATACTTTATGCAAAACTTCCACTTAAGTTTTTTTTTATGTTGTATATTCATTTTTACTCATCTCAAAGTATTTTTGAATTTCTCTTGCAATTTCTTTTCTGACCCATTGATTGTTTGGTATGCTATTTAATTTCCACATATTTGTAAATTTCCCAAATTTCATTTTTGTATTGATTTCTAATTTCATTATATTATGGTAGGAGAACACACTTTGTATAATTTCAATCCTTTTAAATTTATTGAGGCTTGTTTATGGTCTAGCATGTGGTCTATCTTGGAGAATGTTCCATGTGCAGTTGAGAAGAATGTGTATTTACTCTCGTTGGGCAGAATGTTCTATAGATATCTCTTAGGTCTAGTTGGTTTATTCTCTTGTCCAAGTCTTCTATTTTCTTGTTGATCTTTTGCCTATCCAGTGTTCTACCCATTCATGAATGTGGGGTGTTAAAGTATACATTATTATCTATTTCTCCCTTGAATTTTGTCAGTTTCTGCTTTATGTATTTTGGGGCTTTGTTGTTAGGGGCATATATGCTTATAATTGTTATGTCACCCTGATGGATTGGCTCTTTGACTATTATAAAATCTCCCTCTTTACCTCTACTAACATTTGTTTTTGTATGAAAGTCAATTTTGTCTTTGCCCCTTCAACTTTATTATGATTACTCTTCTCATCCTTTTATTTTCAACCTATTTGTAGCCTTTAATTTTATGTGTGTCTCCTGTAGACAGCATATATTTGGATCTTGTCTTTTTATCCAGTATGACAATCTCTACCTTTTGATTAGATTGTTTAATCCATTCATAGTTAATGTTATTATTGATACAGTTACATTTATGTCTGCAATTTTATCTTTTATTTTCTATATGTCTCATGCCTTTTTCCTCTCTATTCCTCCTTTATACCTTTTTTTGGCGTTAAATATTTTTGTAGTGTAACATTTTCATCCCTTTAATAACTTTTTCACTATTTTTTGAGTTGTTGTCTTAGTGGTTGCTGTGGCCTACCAGTTACATCTTAATTTCTTTATACTTAGCAGCTTTATTGAGATATGATTCACATACCATAAAATTTAATGGCAAAATTCAGTAGTTTTTAATATATTCACAGATATGTTCAACCACTACCACAGTCAATTTTAGAACATTTTTCATCACCTCAAGAGGAGGCCACATGTTTTTTAGCTATAACCTCCCTATCCCCCCCATTCATCCCCACAGCCTTCAGATCTAAGCAACCACTAATCTACTTTAATAGATTTTCCTATTCTGGACTTTCATATGAATGGAATAATATAGTATGTGATCTTGTGTGTCACTGACTTCTTTCACTTAGCATGATGTTTTCATGGTTCATACATGTTGTAGCATGAATTAATACTTCATATTTTCAGTAGAAAGAAATGGATACACCACATTTTATTTATGCATTCTTCTACTAATGGACATTTGGGTTATTCTCATAATCCTGCTATGAATAATTATGTATAAGTTTCTGTGTGGACATATGTTTTAATTTCTCTTTGGTATATACCTAGGGGTGGAATTACTGGATCAGATGATTATTTGAGGAATCACCAGACTTATTTCCAAAGTGGCTGGACAATTTTACATTCCCACCAGCAGTGTATAAGGATTGTAATTTGCCCACAGCCTCATCAACATTCACTGTTACCTGACTTTTTAATTCTAGCCATCCTAGTTGGGTGTGAAGTGGTACTCATTGCGGTTTTGCATAATGAGTTTCGATGTAGGGCAATCCCTTGTTCTTTCTCTTTGAGATTAGTATAGCTGTCCTTGGCCCTTTGTATCTATACATAAATTTTGCAGCCAGCTCATTAAATATGTGAACACATATGCACATGCACACACACACACACACACACACACACACACACACACACACCCTATTGGGTATTTGATTTAGAGTGCATTGAATTTATGGATCAGTTTGGGGAGAATGACATCTTTACAAGACTATGCCTTCCAATAAACATAGTATTTCCCTCCACTTTTGTAGGTCAAAGTATCGATTGATATCAGCAGAATCGTCTGCCCTCCAGGGCCATGGGTCTTTCAGAAACATTTTCCGCTCCTTTCTCACAAGGCTTGGTCTCACTTTAAATTGTGCCAATGTGAAAGGAACAAATTAAACTTGGAGTCCATTACTGATCCCAAAGTGACAGAAAGCCAGATTTTCAGACAGATGTTTTTGGTAGTAGCCTGTAATGGAACAACCATACCCAAAAAGAGCAGGAATAGAGAAAAGTACATTTTTTGTCACAAAGGAGCACATACTTTAAAGTTCCTCCACCATTTTTTACTAACCATGTTTTTCACTAAGCATGTTTCCTTTCATGCTTTCACCAGTGTTCCAGCTGTTTTCTGACAATGGGGAGCTGGCATGAGGTTTTGCTCTTTCAGTCCAAGCAGGAAAACCTTGATTGAGTTTTTTTTTTTAAGTAACTGTTATTCTTTCTTTTCATTGTTCGGCTTTATCCTCTTATTACAAAGATAGTATGTATTGTTTGCAGAAAATTTAGGAAACATAGAAAAGCACAAACGAGAAAAATAAAAGTTATTTACCATCAGAAAGAACCGTGAATAATATTTTGGTATATAACTTTAGAGTTTTTTCTCTGTGTGTATATGCACCCACGCACACATACACAATATATATTTTTTTCAAAATAAACATTTTACAACCTGATTTCCTCATTCAACAATAAGTCAAACTTTCTTGGGAGGTACAGGGTGCTCAGGAGTTCATTGTAGGGTAAGTATGCAGAGAATTCCTTCAGGAGAGGCAGAAGTGTCAAAGTTGAAATAGCCCCAGCATTTCTACCTCATGTAAGCATTTTAAAACGAATTTTCTTGGCCTGAGCAAAGTCATTCACGCCAAGTGGTCTTCCCCCTCCTCAGGAAACACAGGCACTCCGTTTCTTCAGCCTCTCTACATAGGGAGACAGCAGGGCTGTTATTGCATAGATCATCTGAGCTACAGGAACCGTATTTTCCAGTTCACACATTTTCACGTTGGTGCTGCTGCTCATTCATGCTGATTCTGTACCGTGTGTGCACACAGTGGGTCTCTTATTCCGCAGACAGCTCATTGTGCAGCCCTCCACCTCGAGCTGGTCCTCATGGATTTCACATTCTCACTCTCAGAACGTATTTCAAGGGAGAGTTAGTTACCCACTGCAACAAAACTCTCCCGATCCCTGTAATTCCTCAAGGCCCCGGATTTAAGTTGCTGTCCGCCCCATATGCGCAGTGGAGGCTGGTGGGTGTCAGCCCATCTCTCAGCCTTTGCCGGCTGCAGAGCCCCAAGGCTTTGCTTAAGACTTGCATTCTTTCCCAGGAGGACAGCGATGCTGCTTTCCCACAGGCAGGGCAGCTGGTGGGAGAGCCAGGCGGTGGTGGTGTGGTGCTGCCAAGCAGCTTGGAGCGGGGAGCCACCCTCCCTCTGGGCACAATTAGAGCAAAATGCCCTGCTTTGACAGTATCATGAATTGCAATTTCTTCCCCCTGGAAGAAGTTTCCACCATAAAATGCCACATCTGAAATGCAGATTCTTGGAACTCTCCAGCGGTCCCTAGAGAGGAGCAGACTGCTGAGGGGAAACAAATGCTGCTCAGAATGTGCCCCAATCTGTTCCCCATGTAAGCAATGTTAGCAGGACAACAACTGGCTTTCATCCTGGCTGGATTTATTATTCCCATTGTAAGTGTCACTGGGAACAAAGTGAAGTGGAATCTCTGTAATTGCCCCTGTTGGCCTTTTACCACCTTGAAAAGTCTCTGCACGGAAGCCTGGAAGTGGGGTCCCTGCTGGCTGCAGGAGAGATTGCTCAAAGGCCTGCGGGGAGGCAACCAGGAAGCCTGAACCACGCCTGGTCCTTGCTGGGATGGCTCACCCAGGGGACATGCTCACAGTACCCTGAAGGGCAAAGCGGAGGGACACATCTTCTCCAGCACATCACATTTCTATGTGGGACTCCTTCACAGATTGAAGACTAGGATAACACATAGTCTGGAAACTATGTGTTTCCAGACCAGTAAAAAAAATAAAATAAAAACTTTTTCCCCTAGTGGCCCCCAAAATCTCAGCGTGACCTGTTGTCTGTTGTAGAAACAAAGCTGTCTCCAAATCGGAAGAGCCTGCACCTGGAAGGCAGATGAAGTATGTTTGGATAGTCCCAGCAGGCAAAAGTTGGGCCTGTGGCAGAAGTTGGGCCTGTTTTGAAGATTCCAAAACTGAAGTGAGCCTTCTCACTAGCAGCTGGAGCTGCCTGTGTGTCCAGGGAATGGGCCTCCTGGTGGAGAAGTGTGGGTTTCCCAACCCCAGGAATGTCCAAGCAGAGCCTGCAAGGCTGGCCAGGTATCAGGGAAGACTGGAGGGATTTCTGCCCCAGGAGAGAAGTCTGGCAATGTGACCTGGAAGACCCCTTCCAGCCTGAAGACCCTGCTGGTTGGGACCTCAATATTTTTCAAGCCCCAAATCAGTTTCCTTAAATGCCACTCATAATAACAATGCCCAGTGATGGGGGTAGCCATCGTTTCCCATTGCACTTCAAAGGAAACAGGGAACAAAGGTGAAGATGGCATTTCCTTGTCTTGCACCCTGTATTTCTGCACATGAATCAACTGCCGTATTCTGTTATTCTTCAGGCTCTTCGCAAGGATATGGAAGCTTTTTGCCCCAGGGGAATTCTTGCTGTGCAGACAAGTGGCACCCTGAATTAGGAACACCCAGGCAACCTTTCGCCTCCCAGACCAGGGTTTAGAAGCCTCCTCGCTACCAGGACTCCCACACTTTCCCCAGACCCATGCCGTTTCGGTCATGGGGGACACTAGGGACACTAGTCAGCTCTGACGTTAAATTTCATGAGGCCCACATGGGAGCATGTCCTCAGGAGCAAATGTGTGATGTGCTGTGAGGGCAATGGGACAGCAGAACCGGCCTCCGGGCAGCCCTGAAATTGGGCAGAGCTCCCTGGCCAGGGTGTTTGCAATGGGTGCTAAAGTCCAGAGTGGGAGGGTGTGTCTCGTTAAGCACCATGAGGCTGGCCTGCATCGATAGCCCCGTGGTGTCTTGGCACACACCGGCTGCTGTGCCCCGTCCCTCCAGGATCAGGCCTGCCAAACCACTGCAGGGGCACACAGGGGTCCAAAGAGCCAGGTCTGGTCCTGGGCCAGAGAAGCAGCCTCCATAGCTCTAACCACAGGCCTGACATCAAAGCTTATGTCTACACTGGGGCTTCCTGTTTGTACCCAGCCATCCCCATCCAGCCTCTCACCACCACCCCTCCCATTGTCTCAGCACCCCAGCCTCCCATTGGCCACCCCGCCCCATCCCTCCTGGCCTCTCCATGGAATGCATCACATCAGATCCTGAAAAGTCTTCCTTTGAACTCTGCCTTCTTTCCTTCTGCCCATTCCTAAAACCACTACCACCACCTCTGAGGCCCGAGGCTGCCCTGAGCCTCTTGTGGCTCCCTGCCCAGCCCGTGCCCATCCCAGCCTCTGCTGTCCTCCCACAGCACTGCTTTATCACTCTGCCCCTCATCTCGAGCTGGTCATGTAGTGCAGTCCAAACCCCTATGCTGCCTCAAGACCACAGTCCTCCCTGGTCCCTGGCTGCCTTCCCCCTGACCCCGGCCTCACCCAGCTCTGCCCTAGGAAGCCAGCCCTGCAGATCCCTGCCCACACTAGCTGGCCCTGGACACAGACCTGTCCTGTTTCTTCCTTTAGGTATCCCCCATCAGGCTCCCTGCAGGACATATGCCTAATATTTTTTCAAATTAAAAACCTCTCTTAGGCGTAGGCTCCTTAGATGTGATTTGGACGATTCACTCCAGTGAGATGCTTGGGGGGTGAGAAGCCAAGTGATGGGACCATCTCTGGCAACACTGCAAGGTGGGCACTGTCCATCTGAGCCCCTCATCTCCCTGCCTACTGCCAGCTGCCAACCATGGCTGTCATTCTCCAAGTGACCTTGTCGTTCCCACATCCACAAGCTGAGAACCCTTGGCAGCAACCAGTTCTCTCCTCTGCCCTGGAGAGTCTCATCAGGACAGACAGAAAATAACTGGGACGTAATTCAAAATGAATTTGCCAACCCAGCATTGTGGAACTCTTTAAGAGTTCAAAGGAGGTAAAACAATGAGAGCTGGGTGACTGGGGAAGCTTCCTGGAGAAGGTGGGATTGGAACCAGGAAGGATGATCTCGGGTCAGGCAGGCGGGCTGGATGGAGCACCAGCTGGAAGAAATGAGACTGACCAGTGTGGCCTCCCTGTCGTCTGCGAGTGGGGGAGAGAGATGGTGCTCCTCCATCCCTGTCAGAACTTACCTGCCCCACATCAGCCACCTCCAGGCTCTGCCCTCAGTTATGGGACCTCTGAGGGAGTGGGGCTGGGGGTGGAGGGGTCTAATGAGCCAGCTGAGAATCCACCCAAGAAATAGAATGACACAAGTGTGTCACCCTTGATGCCATTTCAGACAAAAATGTGCCTTTGGAGCCTCTAAAATCACACCATGTGGAAGGTACCCATGTGTCAGAATGGGGCCCCCTAAGCTGAGCTTTTCGCGGAGAATAAAAAAATGAGTACCAGGGCAGTGGGGAGGGCTGCACTGGGCTGGATTTGGCACTGGCGTGCATTCTAACCTCATTAGGTTGTGACTTTGGACAGACATGGTGCTCCTCCTTACCCCCCCAAGCAGCCTCACTTTCTCCTGTGCCATGAGGGGTTGGCCTGTTTTCTCAGGCCTCTTCCCACCATGATGTTCTCAGACTGCTGTGGGTGGCACTAGAGGCCTCGGGGTGGGTCGAGGCCAGGTTCTGGAGAGGAGCCACCGGAGCAATGAATTCAAGGGAGGCGATTAAGGGAGAATGATGCCTACTGCTCATGGGCAAGACACCAACTGCCAAATGCAACAATTTGTATAATTTGCTTCTTGTTTTACTAAGAGGCATGATTCTCTTCAGCCAAATCTCAAATGCCAGATGGACCCTGGGCTTTGAAAGATGTACAGAGGGTAACATTAACAAGGAAAGTGCAGGTTTGCGAGCCCAAGCTGACCTCGGAAATCAGCCCCTGGCACTTCATGTATTGCAACGGTCACCTGTACTTAGCTCTGGATTGGCTTTTCCCACCATAAGGAAAATTGATTCCCTGAGGCATTGTCTGCTGGAAAATCCTCTTTTCATAAAAATCCCAGGCTGCCAACTGATGTTCACTCAGTGGAATAAATTGACTAAACTGAGCCAGGTGATGAGCCAGCATGCCCACCAGTGAGGGATAAGAGGGCCTAGGAGACTTTGGTGTGGAGCTTCCAGGTGTATCCCGGCCTCCAGCCCCCTTGCTCTGTCCTGGAGCGTGGTTGGTTGCTCAGCCGAGGCATCGGTGTGCGTTATACCACCTTGTGCTAGTCGCAAGGTCCAACATGGCTCTACCTCCTGCTCTCTGGACCTCGGTTTCTGCAGAGTTAGATAGTCCCCAAGACTCCCCTCCCTTCTCATACCAACAATAGAGACCACTCTTGCTTCTGACACCAGCTGCAAGTTCAGCACTCTCCAAGACCACCCTTAATCTCAATCATTCTTTAGAAGGACTTACAGAACTCAGAAAAGCCATAATACCCACAATTATGGTTTATTACAGTGAAAGGATTCAGATTAAAATCAG
>PVKH010050306.1:0-10013 GCA_004027955.1 Chaetophractus vellerosus | reverse complement strand
AGCTGAAACCCCACAGCAAGCAGGGTCGCCACCGAACAACGCTGGCAGCCGGTCCCCGGTCCCTGTGAGTAGTGTCATCACTGAAAAACGCCGATGACAATGATTGAGTGCAGTGCCCACTTCCATGCAACCCCGGCCAGGTTTTCCACTGCCACCATCCAGTGCCTGCCATGCCATGACCCACAGCTGAGATATACTTCTTTTGCTTGACATAAATTGATTTCATGTATTTAAACTAAATGTACATAATGGACATTATGTTTAGTGCAATAAGTCAGAAAAAATGACAAATATTATATGGTCCCACTAATATGTATTAATTATAATGAGTAAACTCATGGAGTTAAAATGTACAGTAAAGGTTCGAGGAGGCAGAACAAGTGTTGAGAATGGGGAACTAATGTTTAATGTGTGTAGAATTTTTAATAATGTTCATTGTAAATGTTTGGAAATGGATAGAGGTGATAGTAACATATTATTGTGGGTATAATTAATTGTGCTATTTATGAATGTGATTGTGGTTGAAAGGGGAAGTTAAAGTTTGTATATCTCAATAGGAGGAAAGCTAGAGGAAAGCTAAAATATAAACTTAAGACTATATAACATAGTGAATGTGATTGTAGATGATAACTGTGGTTAATAAGACAAATACAACAATGCTCTTCCATGTTCTAGAACAAATGTATATCACTATTACAAAGTGTTAATCATAGGACGATACATGGGAAAATACAAATAATGCAAACTATGGACTATGGACTATAATTAACAGTAATGCTGTAATATTTTTATCAATTGTAACAAAAGTACTATAACAGTATTAAGGGTCAAAAATATGGGTGTATAAGAGATATGGGGCCCGGCTGTATAACCCAGTGGATAGGGCATCAGTTTACCACATGGGAGGCCCTGGGTTTGGTCCCCGGGTCCTCTCTGGGTGGGTGGAATGCTTGAGAAGGCAAAAGCCACTGTGGGCAGGGCAGAACCACAGTAGGCAAGGCAAAAGCTGCCGTGGGCAAGGCAAAGCCACCACGGGCAGAGCAGAGCTGCCACGGGCAGAGGGGAGCTGCCCACGGGCAGGGCAGAGCCGCCCAGAAGCAAGGAAAGCCACCTGCGAGTGGCAAGGCCGCTGCTCACCCGTGAAGCTGACTCAGTGTGTTGCCGCAGTGTGGGTGAGAGACAAAAAGCAGAAATAAAAAAAAGTGGATATGGGATTTTTCTTGGAGTAATGAGGAAATTTTAAAATTGATTGTGGTGATGAATGCATAACTGTGATTATATGGAAAGCACTTGATTAAAGTAAGTGAAATTAATTGCACTTGCTATTCTCCAGGTAAGAGGAAATCTCAGGTCATTTCCAGAATATTTTGAAATATCAAGTTTGACACTATAATGAAATCCCCATTACCAAAATTTTAGTCCCTGCTTATTGCATATGTGAATAAAATGTATCCATCTACAGCTGATATATGTAGATTCCTACATAAGACCTGGAAATCCACACTTATTTGAAAACAACAAATGAATTAGAAAGTTTAAATTTATTTATGTAATGATAAATAAGAACATTCCATACTGGGTGTATATTTTCATTTTCCTAATGGAAGGAGATTTTCTTTTTGAATGTAAGAGCAACAAAAATGAGTCAGGAATATTATCAATAGATATCAAGAAAATATTTGCCCAATTCAATGATCCAGATATTTATATGTTGATATAAGGAGGAAAACAATTAAAGAATACTTTATTCATCAAAGTTTGTATTTATTTATTTCAATTCTCTTTTTTCCTCATCAACATATACACTTTTCTTTGAAAATCCCTTTAGTTAATACTGATGTCAACACTTACCACCATGGATCTTCTAAAATAAGAAAAAAAAAGATGCATTTGAGGGTTTCCCAGACAAGTCATTAATACATTTTCACTTAAATGGAACATTTAAAAATACTTCATACTATTACAGTTGATTTAGGGGTTCTAATGTTTTGTCTCAATTTTAATTTCTATTATAAACTTTAACTAAAATTCTATTTTCTCTAACAACTCATTGACCATTTCTCCTTTTCTCTGCTTTTATTCTTTCCACTAATTCTAAGAAAATGTTTTCTTCTGATATTGGCAGCTATTGCAGGTAATGCTTACCTTATTTTTCTCAGATTTTTGGAATGGGGTTTTCATCTCCTTCCATCACTACTCCTTAAATAAATGTCTTGCTTTCTGTTTGAATGGCTCCTTACCATAAAGTAAAATTGGAACTTGAATTATAAATTAAAATAGTTTACGGAATATTATTTTCAGAAGATGATATTAACAAATAATTGTAATAAAATCTATCCTACAGCAAATGCTGTATTTTCTGCTAATAATTGTAACTTTGCATTCTAGTTCAGGCACTCTTTGCCTCCTAATTTTTTTGTCAGTATGTTTTTGCAGGAACTATTTTTTAATCCCAATTTTCATATTCTTCTGTGATTTTAACTTTAAATATTGTCTTCTGTCTAGTTATAGAGATTATTTGCTTTTTGGTTACACTTACTGCTGTTTTCTATTACAACTTCTATTGTGACTCACATAATAGTTCTTTATTTCAATGAATCCAAAATCAACAATATGATAAAATATTATAGATTGAAAGGTAATACATATTTTTTTCTTCAGAAAATTCCTTACCACTTCACTAGAGATTTTTAAGGAATAGAAAAATATTTGGATTTTCAAGAATTTAGATTGCCACAAATAAAGGAATGAGCAATGATTTAGCCTTTAATGGACAACATAATGCAAAGTATTCAAAAAAAGAAATTTCAAAGGAATATAAACTGGCATACAATCTTTCAAGGGGAGCATAGCATATCATAGCTTCTTAAATAAAATATTGATGAATTTTGTTAGCAAAACCCAAGAAGGCCTAATGGAACAGGAAAAATTTAGAGTTTGACTCATAAAATTTTAAAATACAGTTTGGAAAATTTAACTCTATAAATTAAGGCATGATTAGAAATTGAAAAATGAGATGTATAAAGCCCAGAAATAAACACATGCATTTTTGGAATTAAATGTATTTGACAGAAATCTCATTATCTTTGTATTGAGAAATAAAGGGGCATTCAATGTATAGTGGTAGGTTAAATATATATGTGTTTTATATTGTATGTGAGCAAAATTAAGTGCTTAAAAAAAGTGAACTATATTGTTGATTGTAATAAGAGAAAATTCAACCAAACTGCTATTATGAACATCAGTGTACAAATGGCTTTTCAGGTCCCTGATTTTAGTTCATCTGAATAAATATGTATTAGGGGGTGTATTAGTCAGCAAAAGAGGTGCTGATCCAAAATACCAGAACTCAGTTTCATTTTATAAAGAGTATTAATTTAGTATAGAAGCCTACAGTTACCAGGCTATAAAATATGTTCATTCCCTCACCAAAGATTGTTACTCTGTGTTACAGCAAGCAGGCTGAGAGAGTCCAGCTTTCCTCTTCCTCTTAAAGCTCCATGGTCCCAGTTTCTTCCAATATCAGCTGTAGGGTGGGATAAGTCTGGTCTCTCTCCCAGGATTCATTTCTCTCCAGGCTCAGCTGCTCTGTTTTCTCACAAGGGCAGCTGTTGACTCTCAGGCTCTCTCTATCTTCCCAGGGTCTCTGCTGTGTCTATAAAGCTATCACTATTGCTCTGTGTTCTTCTCCTGAGTGTTTTCATGCCAGGGCTCAAGCATTAAAAAACCCCACAAAAAGCCCAAATAACTCCTCTGCCATGTAGTTTTCTCTGTGAGTCCCTGCCCACAAAGAGGGAAGTGAATCAACATCCTACTGACATGGCCCAATCAAAGCCTTAAGCATTATTTAATCAAGTAAAAGTGAAATACCTGAATTAATACCCAGAGGAAAAGAATAGTTTACAAACATAATCCAATATCTATTTTTGAAATTTATAAACAATACCAAACTGCTACACGGGGATTGCAGGATCATATGGCATTTCTATATTTAACTTTCTGAGGAATTGCTAAACTACCTTCCACAGCAGCTGCACTGTTGTACATTTCTCCAACAGTGAAGGAATGTTCCTATTTTGCCAAATCCTCTACAAAACTTTAAGTTTTCTATTATTTTTATTTATGTTTGTGTTGTTTTGTGGGAGTTTTTGGATTGCAGCAGTCACAACTGTGGCAGGGTAGGATTGCTGATGCATGGTGTCAGTGTGGGGGATATGTGGGGAGGAGTGCACCTGGAGAATGCCTCTATGGAATATGATGTGTTCAAGTGGTGATGGGGCATTGTCTAGGCAGGTGCAGGCCCACAGAATAACTGAAAAAATATTGAATTCCCATCCTGTGGAGTCCTGCTCCATTCTCTATTTGAGTGGCAAGAATCACTAGACTACATGGGCAGTGGCAAGCAAAGGAGCACAAAACATTATGCCAGCCCCTTTATATTGATGCTTGCACTTATGAACCTTGTTCTTGTGAAGTTGAAACTTTGCCTAGTATTATGTAGTTTCTAAGAGTTACCTCTTGGAAGCATCCCTGTTGCTCACATGTGGCCTTTCTGTAAGCCAAAGTCAGCATATAAACTCACTACCTTCCCCCCAGCATGGGACATGACTCCTGGGGCTAAGCCTCCCTGGCACCAAGGGATTGTTACCAAGTGCCATAAAGCAGTGCATTTGGAAAAACACCTAGACCAAAAGGAGGAAATATTAAGGATATTACACCACTACAAGATATGTGATTTCCAAACATTTTATTCCATTGTGTAGGCTGCCTTTTCACCTTCTTCTAAAAGTCATTTGAAATGCAAAAGTGTTCAATTTTGAGAAGTTCTTATTAACTATTTTTTCTTTCATTGCTTATGCATTGGTTGTAAGGTCTAAAAAACCACCTCCTAACACAATGCGATTAGGATGTTTCCCTACATTTTCTTCTATGAGTTTTATGTTTCTGGCTCTT
Organism: Chaetophractus vellerosus; assembly: GCA_004027955.1. Classification (NCBI taxonomy): domain Eukaryota; kingdom Metazoa; phylum Chordata; class Mammalia; order Cingulata; family Chlamyphoridae; genus Chaetophractus; species Chaetophractus vellerosus. The sequence continues at coordinate 5,060 of PVKH010050306.1, read as the reverse complement.
CTAATTGCATCTTTGATCCATTTGAGTTAATTTTTGTATAAGGTGTGAGATAGGGGTCCTATTTCTTTCTTTTGGATATGGATGTACAGTTCTCCCTTAACCATTAGGTGAAGAGACTAACCTGGTCCACCTGGGTGTGCCTGGCAGCCTCATTAAAAATCAGAGGTGGGAACCAGCTGTTGCTCAATTGGTAGAGCTCTGATTTACCACATGGGAGGCCCCGGGTTCAGTTCCTGGGGCCTCCTCGAGAAGGCAAGCTGCCATGAACAGGCAAGCCTCCGTGTGGTGAGCTGACTCAGCGGGATGTCACAGCAGGGGGAGACAAGCAGACACAGAAGAAAGCAAACCAAATGAACACAGCAAGAACAAGCAACAAGGAGGGATATAAAAATAAACAAAAATAAATCTTTAAAAAATAAATCAGAGGTATTGTGAGAAAATGGCATTCGACTAGGCAGATAGGGTTCAACTCTCTAATAAAAACAATGGAGAAAGAGCCAAGAGCTGACCAAAGGACCTGCTTTGGGGTTCAGCAGATGAAGATAGTGCTACACAACTCCCAGAAGCGTGAGGGACAGAGAGATGAGGAACCCAAAGCAACACATATGAATTACCAAACTCCTCTGACCTCTGGAAAGAACTCCCCTCCCCCATCCTCAAGATATTAAGCTGGGGTAAAACCCCTGATTTACTGCAGCAGACATACAGGTGAATACACATCTTCATCCCCATCAGCTGTAATGAGGAAAAGGGGAGGAGGAGTTGAAGGGCTTTGCTTAAGGGAATTCAGCCAGCAGAGCCTGCTTTGAATCTTGGCTCTGGCCAATGAAAAACACAGGAAAACCAAAATAGAAAGAAACACCTCCATAAAAAGTGTGTTGATGTGCACCATCTGCTGGCCTGACTCAGAATTGCATGGACAATTCTGCTTTTGGTTTTCTTTGTACCCTAACTCCTGGCAGAAAATCTGCACACCATTAGTGAGTTTTTGGGACAACTTTGATAACTTAAGCAGGGCAATTTTAAATACTTAGAATAATTTGAACTAAATAGCAATGAAGAGTTGTGAAAAAAAATACAAAACAATAAGGAAGAGAGAGAAATGGACCATGAGGGAAAATTCACCAGCATATTCACATGCTTAAATATCAGCAAAATGTTACAAGCCATTCTAGGAAATAGGAAAAGTTGGCCCAGCCAAATCAAATAACCAAATATCCTGAAGAGATACAGTATTTAAGACAATTAATCAGTGATAATCACACAATTCTTCTAAATCTATTCAAAGAATTTAAGGAAAATATGACTAGAGAGATAAAGGATATTAAGAAGACACTGAGGGAGCAAAAAGTGTAATTTGAAAGCCTGTAAAGACAAATAAAAGACCTTATATGCATGGAAGTCATGATGGATGAGGTTAAAAAATATATATCAGAGACACATAAGAGCAGATTTGAATTGCTCAAAGACAGAATTAGTGATTTTGAAGACAGAAAGTAAGTCTGAACTGGAAAAGACAGAAAAGAAAGAGAGAAAAATGGAAAAATGGGACAGGGCCTCATGGAATTGAATGATCATGTGAAATGCATAAATAATTGCATGATCAGTGTCCCAGAATGAGAAGAGAATGGTAAAGGGCAAAAGAGAATATGTGAGGAAACAATGACCAAAAACTTCCCAAGCCTTATCTAAGATATAAAAATCAATATCCAAGATTTACAATGCACTCCAAACAGAATAAATCTGAATAGACCTGGAGACACCTACTATTCAAAATGACAGAAACCAGAGATAAAGAGTGGATTCTAGGGCAGTGGGAGAGAATAAAGCATCCCATACAAGGGAACCTAAATAAGATCATGAGCCAAACTCTTATCAGAAACCATGGAGGTGAGAAGAAATTGGTATGATGTATTTAAGGTACTAAAAGTGAGAAACTACCAGCCAAGAATTCTGTATCTTGTAAAACTGTCCTTCAAAATGAGGGTGAATTCAAAGTCTTCACAAACAAACAGATAATAATGATAATATAAAAAAACTGATAAAATATGTTACCAGAAGACCAGAATTACAGGAGATACTAAAGGGATAGCTGCAGCCTGAAAGGAAAATAAACAAAAAAATAAAATAAAAAAAAAACAGCAACAACAAAAGCAACAACAAAAGCAAAAAACTTAGAGTTATAGATTTGGAGAAGATTGTTGAAGTGAAGATTATTAGGAAGGGTAAAATAAAGGGTAAGAAGACAGATAATAGAACCTGATGACAACAGAGAGCCAAAGGACAAAATGGCCGAAGCAAGTAATGCCTTGAGAATAATAGCATTGATTATTAATGGATCGAACTCCCCAATCAAAAGGCATACACTGATAGAATGGATAAAAACATATGAGTCATATATATACTGTCTAAAAGAAGTCCACAACCAGGTTAAAATTGAAAAGTTGGGAAAATATATTCTATGAAAAAGTAGTAACCAAAAATGATATGAAATAGTGATACTAATATTAGACAAAATTGATTTCAAATGCAAAACTTTTATAACAAATGATGTAGGTCATTATATATTAATAAAAGGGGCAATTCACCAATAAGATGTAACTATACTAAATATATATGTACCTAACCTTAGTGCCCCAAGATAAAAGAGGCACACACTGGCCAAACTGAAGGGAGAAATAGATGTTGCTACAGTTATAGTTATGTCAGTAACACACTATTTTTACCACTGTAGCTTTGTAATATTCTTTTGTTTTGTTTTGTTTTATGTTCTTGTTTTTGTTTGTTTGTTTTTTATTTGTTTGTTTGTTTGTTTTGTTACATATACCCACCTTTCTGCTTGCTCTTGCTGTGTGTTCATTTCTGTGTTCTTCTATGACTGCATTTTTTGACTCCCCCTGTTGTGGCGGCACGCAATCAGCCACCACGTAGGCGGCTTGCCCTGCTCATGGGCAGCTCCTTTCCGTTTTGTGGGTGGCTCAGCTCCATTTCATGGGTAGCTCAGCTCCATTTTTGTGGGCGGTTCAGCTCTGTTTCACAGGCGGCTCTGCTCTGTTTGCGGGTGACTTGCCCTGCCCATGGTGGCTTTGCCCTGCCCGTGGAGGCTTTTTTTGCACTGCCTATGGTGGCTTTGCCCTGCCCACAGCAGCTTGCCCCTTCAAGGCAGTCTGCCTGCCTGGAAGGTCCCCAGGAACCAATCCTGGGGCCTTTCATGTGGTGTCCTGGCACCCTATCCACTGGGCTACAGCTAGCCCCTGTAAATTCTTTTGTCATGATGTGTTGTCCTTCATTTTCAAGATGTCATTGGCTATTCGGGGTTTCTTACCCATCCAAATTTTTTTTTATTAATTGGCTTTTCTATTTTTGCAAATATGCTGTTGAAATATTGATTGGGATTGCATTGAATTTGTAAATCAATTTGGGTAAAATTAACATCTTAACAATATTTAGTCTTCCAGCCCATGAATATGAAATGTCTTTCCATTGGTTTAGGTCTTCTTTGATTTCTTTTAGCAATGTTATTTAGGTTTCTGTGTAGAAGTCATTTACATCTCTAGTTAAGTTTATTCCTAATTTTTAAATTTGTTTAGATACCATTTGTATTAGTTAGACAAAGGGGTACTGACACAAAATACCAGAAATCTGTTTGCTTTTATACAAGGTATTTATTTGGGATAGTAGCTTACAGTTACCAGGCCATAAAGCGTAAGTTACTTCTCTCACCAAAGTCTATTGCCAAGTGTTAGAGCAAACTGGCTGCCAACATCGGTGAGGGTTCAGGCTTCCTGGGCTCCTCACTTCCTGGGAGTTGCTTCTGTCCAGGCTCAGCTCCTTTTCCATCTCCAAAAGGCCAGCTGTAGACTATCAGGTGAAGAACTTGTTTCTCTTCCCAAGGCCTTTTCTCTTTTCTTAAGACCAAGCTCCTCTGTGTACTTACTTCCTGGGGCTCTACCTCAAAATCCAACCTCCCTTCTCTGCAATGTGGGTTCTCTGTGAGTTCCCACCCACCAAGGGGATGGGGAATCAATGTCCTACTGATGAGGCCCAATCAAATCCTTAATCATTATGTAATCAAGTAAAAGCAAAACCTCTGAATACAATATAATCTAATATGCCCAGAGGGAAATACCAGTTCACAAACAATTCAATATCTATTTTTGGAATTTGTAAATAATGCCAAACTGCTACAACATTGTCAAAGGAATTTTCTCTAGATTTTTTCCCTCAGATTGTTTTTTATTAGTGTACAGAAACACTACTGATTTTGTGTACTAATCTTGTATCCTGACAATTTCCTAAACTTGTATTTTAGCTTCTGTATTTTTGTTTCAGATTTTGGATCCTTTCTATATATAAGATCATATTATATGAAAAAAGCAAATATTTTATTTCTTCCTTATTGATTAAGATGCCTTTTATTACTTCTTCTCTCCTAATTGCTGTATCTAGAATTTCTAGAAAAAATATTGAATAGTCATGGTGACAGTGGGCATTCTTGTCTTGTTCCCAATCTTAGCAACAAATCTTTTAGTCTTTCACCATTGAAAACAATTTTAGCAGCGTATTTTTCATATTTGCCCTTTATTATGTTAAGAAAGTTTACTTCCATTCCAATCTATCTCTATCTTCCAATGAAGAAAGGATGCTGGGTTCGGGCAAATGCTTTTTTTACATCATTGAGGTGTTCATTTGATTTTTCTCCTTCAATTTGTTAATGTGGTATATTACATTAAATGATTTTATTTTTTTAAACATACTTGAATACCTTGGTTTCAATCCACTTGATCATTGTGTATAATACTTATCATGCTGTTGGATTCAATTTGATAGTTTTATTGAGGATTTTTTAATCTATATGCATTCAAGTGCTTGGTCTGTAATTTTCTTTTCTTGTGTCCTTATCTGCTTTTAGTATTTAGGTTGATGTTGGATTGATGGGATGAGTTAGGTAACATTCCCTTCTCTTCAAAATTTGGAAGAGTTTGAGCAGGATTGTTATGGGTTTTTCTTGGAATGATTGTTAGGATTCACCTAATGAAGGCATCTGGTCCTGGGCATTT
>PVKH010050305.1:0-10015 GCA_004027955.1 Chaetophractus vellerosus | reverse complement strand
GGCAGGGCATGCCGTCGTGCGCAAAAAGGCAAGCCCCGCGGGCAAGGGCGAGGCCCCCGTGAGCAGGTAGGCCGGCTGACTCGGTCACCGCATGGGGGGGAGATAAGCAGACACAGAGGAACGCAGAGAAAATGAACACAGCAAGAACAAGCAGAAGGGGGGGGATGTATAATATAAAAAAAAAAATCTTTAAAAAAGAAAAAAAGAAAGAAAATCACCAAAGGGAGAAAAGGAGAATACAAAAGTAAACACTAGTCTCATCTCTCAGCTGGTCAGAGCTACATTTCTCTTTCTTCCCTGTAGTTAGAAGCTTTAAATTTATCTGTGTATATGTGTGTGTGTATATACATGTCAAAATTCACATACATATAAACACATATTAATAGGTTCTTTTATTAATAATACATAAAAGCAATACAATTAGAAATGGAGCATTTTTTTCTGTAAAATGACTATTTTATGTCCAGATTAGTAGAGATTCCTCATTGTCATCAAAAATAGTCTGTTAATTTTTGATGCTTTTTGACAGTCTTAAATAATTTTTTAAACGATTTCTTACTTTTGAAAAAAGTTCCTTATAATCATTATTGTTTATTGCTGTATATTTTATAATGTTGCCTGTAAAGATTTCTTTTCCTTAGATAGATATAACTTATATCTTTATCTTCTGTAGTGACTATTCTTGATTTTGCCATTCCCAAATTCAGGCCCCAAATTCACAATAATAAAACTATAAAGATGTCTTTTATGCCTAAAGCATCATTTTCTAAAGTGAATATTAGTAACATAAAGGTTTGTTTCTTCAAACTATGAAAAGACAATAGGAATAAATAGGTTTAACTAAAATTCTCCATATTTCATTGAATTCAAAATTGTTATGCAAGCGCCTTTGTTTACCCATCTTATAATAATTAAAAGCAACTGACATGAGAGTCGATGTAGTTCAGTGGTTGAGCACCTGCTTCCCAAGTATGAGGTCCCGGGTTCAATCTCTGGCACCTCCTAGAAAAAATAAAATAAATAACTGACAATTCAAAATGAGAGTTTATCTTCTTAGGTTAATTATACAGAACATATATACGCTAATAAAATATATATTAATAATTATATACTTTTCTTTTTTTTTAAAGATTTATTTTTTTATTTATTACATATCCCCCCCTTTCTGCTTGTTCTTGCTGTGTTCATTCTTGCATTCTTTAGTGTCTGCTTGCCCGCCCCCCATGCGGCGACCTGCCGAGTCAGCTCACTGCGCGGCTTTTACCCTGCCTGCGGTGGCTTGCCTTCTCAAGGCGGTCTGCCTGCTCAAGGAGGCCCCGGGAACCGAACCCGGGGCCTCCCATGTGGTAAACTGGAGCCCTACCAACTGAGCTACAGCCGGCCCCCTATATACTTTTCAATTATATAAAGCAAACTCATGTTTAGGCACAAATACTGTTACAATAACTGTCTATGAAGATATTTGTTTCCAGGATTCTAGACTCACAAATCCTTTTCTCTTTTGGTTCATGAAGATTCTAAATAAGCACGAGAGGCACTAACTTCTTCAGGGAGAATCATCGGAGCCTTTTGCTTCTTTCAGTTTTTCACTACATCCAGCCACCATGCCATAGCTTCCTTATCTAAGAGCTAGAGCAATACCAAAACCTGTGAACGCTTCAGTTGCTTTAGACCTCAGGCCTCCACTCAACTTAAAACTTAAATAGTTCCCCATGCTTTCCAGGCTTCTGTACTAACTACAAACATTCAGCCATTTATAGCTAGTTACTTGACCTCCTATGAAATATTGTTTGTTTCCCTCCACACATCATTATCCATCCCTGACCACAGCCACTCTCCATCCCTTGCCCAAAGAAGCCCATGATTGCTTATCTTGGTAAGGAAACTATCCATATCCTCTACCGAGAGACTCCTTTGAATAGCCCTGATGAAATTTTGTTAGATGATGGTTCATACTCAAAGAGAAAAATTAAAAATTTCCAAGTTCACCAATGTGAACTTATCCTTAAAATATTAGCTTCTCCCAGAAATTAAATTAGTTCAAACAGTTAAATTAATTGCCTTTGTCCAGACAAGCCAACTGACAAAAGATAAAAGAGAGAGAATTTAGCATCATAGTGGATATGTTTCGAGATGGGTTTATGACTTTGAAATGGTTTGGACCCAAAGGAATTTCCTGACCTCTCCAGGAATTCCTGTATCATGGATGGTGAGTTAAAAAAAACTTTCAGATGTTTTACAATTATTTAAGGAAGCAGATTTACAAAAGTGAAGATTGGATATACAAAAATGCTTCATGATATTACCCAAAATAGCAGTGCTAAATTAGCATTGGTATTGAACCAACATTGATGAAGTCATTTTAGGGGTACTGTCAGGGATGTTTCTAATGCATGTGCTCTTGCCAGCAATATAATTCTACATGTTTCTTTGTAAGACTAGAAAGGAAGGGGGTGGACAGGAGCTGAAGCTTCAAGGCCCCTTGAATACCTCTAAATAGGTTTGATATAAATGCCCCTAGCAATAAGCTGTACATATATCTTGGTTATTGCACCCTTATTCTCAGGATAGGTTGAGAGTTCTTCATACTGGAGAACTATTGCTCTAATGGTAGAAAAAATTTTTACTTAATTTCATATTCCCAACTGGGAGAATCCCATTTTATTGAGACACATGTTTCACTGCTAAGTTATCAAAGAATTCTCTTTAGAGTTTACCTTTTACTCAGAAACTCTAATGTCTTTTACCATCCACAAATTTCAGAAAAAGTAAAGAGAAATTCTAAAACTATAAATATCAAAGTTCTCAGAAACCCTTGAACTTCCTTGGCCTACAGTATTGTCATTAGCTTAGAAAACAATGAGACCTACCCACCTCTGGAACTCTCATAAGATTATCTACTTGGAATAATGAAGGAAGAACAGGTTTTTAGAGAAAAATTGAGTATTTTGGTTTGAAAATGTTTCTCTAAAGGTGCCTTTTAGATATCCAGGTAGTTGAATGTATGAGTTTGAAGTTCAAAGCAGAGATTCAATAGATATAGAGATAAATAGGCATGTAGGTAGGTAGGCAGGTAAGTAGGTAGATAGATTTATTTAAGTAGATAGATAATAGGTATAGATATATAAATAGATCTAGATTGGTAAATATAGATAAGCATAATTAAAGCTATAGGAAAATATAGGACTGGATGAAATAATTTAGGTAGTGAACGTAAGTAGGGAATATTTAGAGAAATAGGAGGAGGATGTAGCAAAGGAGATATAGGGGGAAAAGGTGATCAGTTGGGAGGGAAACTACATTAATGTAGTTTTGAAGTCATGTTTCTTTGTAAACTTTGCAACACTAAGAAAATAGAAGAATCCAATGAGAAGTCTGATTAATCAATTAATTAATGAGCTAATATGTAACTATTTAAAGCTTATATATGTACGTTATTCATAATGATGAGCTGTGAAATAATAATTTATTAAATATAAAAAGGAAGCTTGTTAGAAGAGTCCACAGAGGTGAATCCACATAAAGTCTGGAAAGAAATCTAATTTGCATCCTGTTCCTGAAAACAGATATTGGTCAAAGGTTACAGCTTATCTTGACTAGCAAACAAATGTCCCCTTTGTGTATCTATGATTTGTATGTACCCTATTGTGCTGCCACAGATGCCTGGGGAGTAGCATTTCAGCTGGCTTCAGTAACAGAAGGCAGCAAAAGGTCTCAAGTGTCCACAGCTGACCCTGACGTTCCCCTTTGGGTAACTTACCCTTCCTTCTACCTGGCATCACTGATTCTCCCGGGGCTGTAGGCTCACTGACATCCCTGTACCTGTATGCTAAGGAGATGCAGCTCCCCTCTCTATGATGTTATAGAGGCTTAAAAACTTAAGTGAACAAGCAATGACCACATTATTTTGGAGAAGTTTCGCAATTGTTCTAAAAGCTAAACTAAAACAGACCAGTTCTAACAGAGGTGAATTCAGGATATCATGAGTTTTAGGTGCAGCAGGCTGCTCAGTTAGCTCTGGAAACTGTCTCCAAACTGATTGCCCCGAGTCCTCTCTGGCCTTTCCAGAGGGCCAGCCATTTCCATCCTGCTTTCTGCTCGCTGCCGTTCTAAAGCCCCTTGTGCTTTTCTCTAGCTCATGAAGATACCCTGAGTCCTTCCTACACTTCTGGTCTTGTGGTGAGTTCTTGTTGCCCTCTCCAGGAAAGGCCCCCCTCCCACCTTGCCCCATCTCTGTTTCTGTGCTGTGCAGCTGCTCCGAGCCATATTCAGGGCTTCCGCGCGGCTTCCTCAGGGCTTCCTCAGGGAGGTGGGGCATCTTTGTTTGTTGCTCTGAGCTCAGACTCCAGATGGTGACAATGGAGATTGGTCTTCATCCTGAGATTCTTCCCATGGCATCACCTCTTTTCCCAGCCAGAGCAAGAATCCCAGGCTTTCCCATTTCCGACCTTTGAGCTCTCCTTGGACCCGCCCAGTAAATTACTTTCCCAGGCTGAAGAAAATCACCCATGCTTGGTGCTTTTGCAGAATAGAGATTACGGCCAAGTCATATGCCCAGGGAACTGAACTCATTTCCCCAGAGTCCTTAAAATTGACTCCAATGTTTAAGGAAACCGCCCTTCAGGCTTTTCAAAGGCAAAATGATTTAATGTGCATTGAGCACAATATTGAGAAAATTCTTTCCAAAAGCAGGGGAGTAGATATTTTCCACAGCTTCTATATACATCTTTGCTTTTAACCTCCAAGTAGTTTTAACCTCCAGACCAGTATAATACATATGCTTTAAAAATTGAAACAAGAATAAAAGAAGATATTAGTTTACACTTAACCTTCTTCCAAAAATAACTTGAGGTAGAATATCATAAATAATCCCAATTACCTCAATAGTTGGAAGCATATAACATTTACTGAGAACTGAGAATTTAAAGTGAGCTAAATATCTGCGTGAAATTAGCTCAAAGAAGGGGCTCCAAGTATTCAAATATTGGTTTTTACTGCAAAGAAATACTGTTCCTTGCCTTACAAAATTAATTAAGCTCTGTGTTAATTAATCACTACGCCTCTCTAATGAGAGGCTGCCAATCACCCTGTCAGATTGTTTACAGCTGAAATCCTAGACTAAAATTCATTTAGTTAATGATCTAAGTTAAATTTAACCCATGTCTCAGGACCTCAAATATAATTCCAGATCACAAGAGCGAGCAGACCTTTAGAACACAGCATGTGCTTCTCTGCTTCTCTATTAAAATGGCCAAGCCTCAGACGGCGGAGACTCTGACCCACAGCTGAAGCTTATCTTACCCTTCCTCAACTATGAAAATAGGGCTAATATACAAAAAGTCTGTGCATATTCCTTTTCTGTCTTATATAGTAGTAAGTTTGATAAAGAATTTTATTTCTACATTTAACTGTATAGTTGCTAAACTATTTGACACCTTTATGACAAAGAGGGTTTCAATGTTGGGATAAATATGGCACTGCTCTGTAATAAAATACAAAAGATGGCTTCAGGTTTAGAACTCTGTTTACTTTTTATTCAAGCACTTAAGACGTCAGCCTATTACCTTTCAGTGATTCCTTTTTCCCTTTTAGTTCTGATATTTATATCATCAATTTCCTCAAAAATGAAAGCTCTAGGATTCAAGAAAACTATCCTAGGGAAATGTTAGTTTCACTCACACTAAACTAGATTAACAAATGCCTCAAAAGGGCTTCTTGGGCTGAGTTTTTGCTTAAGCCTCCTGTGTGAAGGGAAAACCTGTCCGAAGTGCAGGCATACCCCGGAGATATTACGGGTTCAGTTCCACACCACGACAATAAAGTGAGTATTGCAATAAAGTGAGTCACACAATTTTTTTTTTGTTTTCCACTGCATATAAAAGTTATGTTTACTCTATACTGTAGTCTATTCAACGTGTAATAGCATTATGTCTAAAAACAATGTACAGAACTTAATTTAAAAATGCTTTATTGCTAAAAAATGCTAACCATCATCTGAGCCTTAAGCGAGTTGTAATCTTTTTGCTGGACTTGCCTCAGTGTTGATGGCTGCTGACTGATCAGAGTGGTGGTTGCTGAAGGTTGGGGTGGCTGTGGCAATTTTTAAAAATAAGATGACAATGAAGTTAGCCATGCCAAATGAGCCTTCCTTTAACAAAGATTTCTCTGTAGCATATGATGCTGTTTTGTAGCATTTACCCATAGCAGAACTTCATTAAAAATTGGATTCAATCCTCTCAAATCCTATTGCTTCATTATCAACAGTTTATGTAATACTCTAAATCCTTTGTTGACATTTCAAAAATATTCACACTATCCTATCTTCACCAGGAACAGAATCCATCTCAAGAAACCATTTTCTTTTCTCATGCATAGGAAGAAACACCTCATCCGTTAAAGTTTTATCATGAGATTGCAGCAATTCAGTCACATCTTCAGGCTCCACCTCTAATTCTAGTTCTCGTGCTGTTTCTACCACATCTGCAATTACTTTACTCTAATGAATTCTTGAACCCCTCAAAGTCATCCATGAGGGTTGAAATCAACTTCTTCCAATCTCCTATTAATGTTGCTATTTTGACCTCCTCCCGTGAATCACAAATGTCCTTAATGGCATCTAGAATAGCAAATCCTTTCCAGAAGGTTTTCAATTTACTTTGCCCAGAACCATGGGAGAAATCACTATCTATAGCAGCTATAGCCTTTTGAAATATATTTCTTAAATAATAAGATTTGAAATTCAGAATGACTCCTTGATCCATGGGCTGCAGAATGGATGTTGGGTGAGCAGGCATGAAAACGACATTAATCTCAGTGTCCCTCTTCATCAGAGCACTTCAGTGACCAGCTGCATTGTCAGTGAGTAGTCATATTTTGAAAGGAAACTCTTTTTTTCTGAGCAGTGGGTCTCAACAGTGGGCTTAAAATATTCAGTAAACCATGTTGTAAACAGATGTGCTGTCATCCAGGCCTTGTTGTTCTATTTATAGAGCACAGGCAGAGTAGATTTAGCATAATTCTTAAGGACCCTAGGATTTTAGTAAAGGTACATAAGCTTTGCCTTCAATTTAGTCACCAGCTGCATTAAACCCTCACAAGAGAGGCAGCCTATTCTTTGAAGCTTTGAAGCTATCTCTAGCTATGGAAGTCCTAGATATCATCTAGTTCCAGTAGAAGGCTGTTTTGTCTACATTGTTTAGTGTATCTACCTTTGTCAATTATCTTAGCTAGATCTTCTGGAAATCTGGCTGCAGCTTCTATATCAGCACTTACTGCTTTACCTTGTACTTTTGTGTTATGGAAATGGCTTCTTTCTGTAAACCTCATGAACCAGCCTCTGTTAGCTTCAGACTTTTCTTCTTCAGCTTCCTCACTTTTGTCATCCTTTATAACACTAAAGAGAGTTAAGGCCTTGCTCTGGTACACTTGATTAGGCTTTAGCTTAAGGATGCTCAGTTAAATATGAATTCAGTTAAACAACCAATTTGATTTAGTATAAGTAGGTCCCAAATGCTGCATGGGACTTATTTATCCTAAAAATTTATTTGTTGTTTATCTGACATTCAAGTTTAACTTTGTGTCCTGTATTTTTATTTGCTAAATCTGACAACTATCATTAGAGCAGGGGTTCTTAACAAGGAGTCCGTGAGCTTGAATTGAAATTCAAAAAACATTCTTGTGGGGACATGTTGGTGCGGGTGTGATGCATTTACTAAATAATACATAGTATAGTGTGGACTTAGTAAAGGGTCTGTGGTTTTCACCTGACTGGCAAAGGGGTCCATGGAACGAAAAAAATTAAGAACCCCTGCATTAGAGTGAAGGGTCTCAGCCTAATTGAAAATTAGAGCCACCAGGGGGATGGGGGGAAGGATTTTTTATCCCTATCAAGGACAGAACCCCAGCCCCAGACATTCTGTTTTAATTCATCTGGTGTAGAACTCAGGCATTGATACATATACTTTTTAATTCCCAAAATTATTCTAATATGCAGCTGCATAGCAAGGCATTAAAACAGTGATTTTCAAATGTTAATGTGCATTCAAATTACCTGAGGAAATTTTTAAAATGCAGATTCTGTTTTGGTAGGTCTGCAGTGCAGCATGAGATTCAGCATTTCTATCAAACTTCCCATCAATGTCATTGCTTCTAGTCTGGAGACCACATTTTGAGTAGCAAAGCATAGGGGATGAAGAGAGGGGTGCTCTAACATCTTATATATTGCCTCACAGGAGAACACACAGAAGGCAGCTACGAGGGAGGAAAGAATATCATACAAATCATAAGAACTATGAGAGAAGTTCAAAGTACTGCAAAGGGTTTCAAAACAGGGAGAAATCACATTTGGTAAATAAGGGATGGCTTCATGGAAGAACTGACATTTATGTCCTTAAAAGATGATGTGTTACATTGAAAAAATAGCATGACCTCAATATTTTGCAATAGAGACAGAAATTGGTACCAGAAATTGGGTGCTGTGATAACAAACAACAAAAGCGGTTGACATTGACTTTGTGACATGTGTGATGGTTAGGCTAATGTGTCTACTAGGCAAGGTAATTGTGTCCAGTTATTTGGTCAAGCAAGCACTGGGCTAATTGTTATACAGGGACATTTATGGGCTTTAGTCATCAGTGAGTTTACTGCATAGATGGCTGATTACATCTACTATCAACCAGGGAGATTGCCATCAGCAATGAGTGACCTTCTATTCAATCAGTTGAATGCCTTAAAAGGGGAAGTGATTTCAGCATTCAGAGAGAATTTCCCAGCTCATCTTTGGACAGCCAATGTCTCCCAGAAACTCATCAAGGACTTTCATTGGACTTTCATCAAAGCCACTCACTTGCAGCCTGCCTGCAAAACCTGAACTTGTGCATCCCCACCGTCACGTGAGAGACTCTTATAAAACCTCGTACTATTTACAGATATCTCTCGTTGATTCTGTTTGGCTAGAGAACCCTGACTAATACAGCTTGGTACCAGGAGTGGTTCTTGAGGAACAGAATCTTAAACACGGATGTATGAGGTGGTTCTGGGAGTTTTGCAATGGGCTCCCTACTCTAATTGGATGCAAGGGTACTAATGACTCCCTTTCCAATAATGAAGAGGCTGCTAACAGTCCATGGCATGAGTTGGCAATGGAGATACGTAAAATATCATCATTGGATTCCCCTACTTCCATGCTTATAAGAAGAAAGGATTTGGGTGAGAGTGTTTTCAACACCTTAACAGAATTTTGTGGAGTCAAAAGCTACAATGGTGTTAGTTGGCTCCTCCTAGATACTCTGGATACAGTTACAAAAGAAAGAGATGAGCTTAAGGCTTCAAATTTGCAACTTAAACACCACATGAACGATGTGAAAGTTTCTATGTGTGCTCTGAAAGAAAATCTTGTCTTCTGCAGCCATAGGCTTGGGATCTGAGAACCAAACTCAGACTCTCATTGTATGAGTAGCAGAGTTACAAAGGAAACCAAAATCTCAACCCCACAGGGTATCTGCGGTTAAAGTGAAGGCATTGATTGGAAAGGAGTGGAACCCCCAAGGATAGGGATGGAGACATATGGGATGATGATAATATTGATGGGGACATTGGAACTCTAAATTCTAATGAGACTTTAGCCGATAAACCTGAGATGGCCTGCCCTGTGGAGACCACACTTTGTCAACCTTGTATCACCCAGCCGCCAGCCTTCACCAGGGAGTCCGGACATCCTTCCAGCCCTGAGGCAAGTATCAGCCCAACTCCAGCGTGCATTGCCCAACCTCCACCCTGCCTTGAGGAATCTGCCTTTCAACCCCCACCTTCTGAAGAGATTAACCCTGTCTCACCAGAAGAAAATGCAAAGGAATACCCTGAGGTCAATAGCTTACAAGACATTGCTAATCCTTCTCCTTACCCACCCCCACCACCCCACTTCTCTTCGAGACTTATTATTAGACTAAAATCACAAGCCCCCAAAGATGAAATACAAAGTGTGATCCATGAGGAAGTACACTATACTCTGAAAGAA
>PVKH010050304.1:0-10025 GCA_004027955.1 Chaetophractus vellerosus | reverse complement strand
CACATTAGCCTAGCCATCACAGATCCCTAGGTGGCTTGTGCCACCAATGGAGAATGGGCACTGGCCTCTGCAGCATGAAGTGCTCTACTCATGCAACCTCACTGCAGATGGGCAGTCTCTTCCTTCCATTCTTCAAGGATGTTGCAGGATGCTCTTCTGGTCTCCTAGGCACCCCCAAAATGTGCTTTAGATAGCTCTGTTTAGATTACTAACTGCCCTGTAGAATCAGCTGTCTGTAGCACGGCCTCAATCCCCTTCCCTTTCCATTTATTTGAATATTTTCTAGATTAATTACTTGAAATTCAACTTTATTGAAAATGTGTTAGATGATTATTTGTTTTCTAGCTTATACTCACATGATATCTTATTTAAATCTCTTCCTTTGAGTACATAATTTAATGAAAGAATGACAGAAAACAAGGCAGACAGAGAAAGAGGGAAAGAGGGAGGGAAGAAGAAGAAGAAGAAGAAGAAGAAGAAGGAAGGAAGGAAGGAAGGAAGGAAGGAAGGAAGGAAGGAAGGAAGGAAGGAAGGAAGGAAGGAAGGAAGAAGGAAGGAAGGAAGGAGGGATGAAGAGAGAATGAAAGGAGGGATGGGGGAAGAAAGAATGAGGGAGAGAAGAAGAGGGGAAGGGACGTAAGAAGGGAGGAAAGAAAGACTAAGAGATTGCATTCTATTAACAAATATATTCTTTGGGGGATTTTTTCCTTTCAAATCTTTTTAATATAATGTGCAAAGTTTTCTTGTATTAAAAAAAGGCATTTTTATCCCAGTCATTATACAACATTCACTTATTAAAAATCAAGTTGAATGTGTATTATTTATGGGCACAGTGCTAGGTGCTGTGGATTCATATTTCAACAGTTGATATCTGCTTCCTTACTTTATATAATAAATCTCAACCTTAAATGAAATGAAAGAACAGGGTACCACCCAAATTTCCTGTGACAATATTTTTTCTCTAGTACAGATACACACATTTTCTCAGTCAATAGAAAATAGTTGGTTTCATCAATTACAAAGAATTACTTAACTGCACATGAATGGGTATATAAGAATCATTCCCCACCGTCACAATCTGGATTTAGAATAAATCCTGAAAATACTGCTCATTTTATCAGAGAATTTAAATGTTGACATTTCTATAGTTAACATGGTTAGTCTTTGGTATGAGAGGGGAAAAAAGGCTGATATAATCATTTCAGTATTCCTAATTACATCATATATCGTGACTCTTAAAGTGGAAACAAACTTCTTAGACCTATCCTATAAGTTTTACATTCTCTGTTGTGACAACATATATGAGAAGTGAAAATGACAGATATGAGGTACACTAGCAAAATGAATAGTCGCTTCTTCCCATCAGATGAAGCACTTTTATCATGGCAATTTATCATGAACTAGATGGTGATTTAAGAGGAAACATTTGAACTATAGTATACATTGAACTGTAGTATACATTGCAAAGGAATTCAAATTTATGATGACAAAAATAGTAAGCTAAAGTTTAATAACTTACATACATTGGCAACATTTTCATTACTGATTTTAAAATATTGAAATTAAAGAAGTGAAAAAGCACACTGTTATCAGAAGACATCAGGTAGAAGTTAGGAGGAAGGAAGCTGAACCCTGGCGTATTCAGGAATTGCTTGCATTTTCCACTCTGCATTTGTACACCTATCATTTTTTTTAGATAACTTGCCTGATTTTGTGGAAAGTATTGTTTTTTCTACTGCCTAACTGATTAAAATTTCCATTGTTCCAATGTACAAACATTTCAGAAATAAATACAATTCTAACTGCAAAATCCAAATGTTTTGATAAGCAGAGAATTTTAAGTTAATTCTACTTTTGTTTTCTTTCATTGTTCTTGTTAATAGTTATTGAAATTCAGGGAGTGTTATTTTAAGGTTATGTATGTCCAAGAAGAATCTAGAGATGAATATATATATATATAATAAATCCTGATTCCTAACAAAATTACAGAAAGGAAATATGATTTGGTCAGGGGCAACATTTGATATTTCAGTCTTTCCCTCATTTATTACACATGAAAGATCTCCTCTAGTAGGATCTGGTATACAGAAATTTAAAAAAAGACATAGTATCCCAGGCCATCAAAGGCTCACACAGTATTGACAAGAGAATAAACATACAATTCAAGTACAGTATAGAAATTCTGTAATAAAATATGTTCCCTATGCCATAAAATAACAGCAGATGTAGGGTGCCTACATCTGTGAGAAGTTTTTCAGGGATGCTGCCTGGAGCAGGTGATTTTGAGGTAGGAACCTGGCAGATGTGGAAGGCCTGCCCATAATAGAAGCCAGGCCTGCACATGCCCCAACTGGAAGTATGACTGTAGCCAGGCAGCCTGCTTCAGTTCCCCTAATCAGTGATCATTCAGGAATGGCTGCACAAAGGGCAGCCAGCCAGTGTCAGCAGAAATCTATAGGCAGAAGGGGTTCTGGACAAGTTTAATTTTCTCTTTTCTAGCCTTTGGATGCCACTGTGAGAGGAAATGATGCTAGGCACTGTCATGGTCTTGTTACCACTCTAAGAGGCAGGATGGAATAGATATGGGATGTCACATTAATTGAACACAGTCCAAAGCTTAAAGTTTTTATTTTGCATCTGCAAGCAAAATGATTTAGACAACTTACTAACTGGTCAAGTCAGTATAAAAGATAGTAAAATGCACAGATATGCACATGGATATACATATATGTGTATACATAACATGTGTGTATGTATGTATATCTATGTATGTGTATATATGTATATATAGTATATATGTAAATATTTATATAATATGCATATAGCCTTGACTTACCATCAACACTATAAACCAGAAAGGGAGATAGCACAAGCAATGTGCTTAAAGTGAGACTCTGCCCTCTACTGATCTGTCCAATCCTAAAATTTCACTTTAAAAGGGATTCACTCCCTTATGTCTTGATGTACACATTCAAATATCTTTGTAAGGACTTAGTTATTATTAACTAACATAACAATATAAAATTATGCACATAATTACACTATGTAATTATATAATGGGTCAAATGTTGAGAAGGGTAGTTGATGTACAGGAGAAGGCTAGAAGCAGGGGACCTAATAAACAGTAGGAACCAAAGGATAGAAACTAAATTTGCCAACTTCATGATTTTGTCTACTTCTGATCTTAAGCACAGTCTTTGGGATAAATTCTATTTCCTTCCAGAGAGGCAAATTTTATACCTAAAATTGCTTTTCTATTGCCTTATTAATCAAGTCTATTATTAACAGAGGGCCACACATGATTATTAATTGCTCTAAAATAGCATTTCTGTTATTATGAAATAATGATTGCAAATTGCTGCCTTTATTGAAAATTACTATTTGTAGGCTCTGTGCCTTATATGCAATATCTCATTTAATGCTCATAGCAAATCTATGCTGCTGTATATATAGTCATTTCTACTCCCTGAAAAACAAGACTCAAGAGAGTTTAAATAACTTGCCTAAGATGACAGAACTTCCGAGTAAAAAAGCAATATTTGAATCCAGGCTTTGTGAATTCACAGTCTGAGCTCATAACTAGGTGTGGCTGTATCCTCCTAGGAAGAATCATGTCAGCCATGGTATGTGACACCTTTACGGTCTAGAGAGAATTATTTCAGTGTTTTATTTTTTAGTGTTGAAGTAATCTATGGCAGGGTTTCTCAATTTCCTTTCCAAATTTGAATAAACATCAAATTTCCTTGTCCTGGAATGTGAGCACTGCTTTTAATGGATTGAGAATAGACTAAGTATTTGCAAGGATTAATAATGCATTCAAAGAGAAAAAAATCTGAACAACACTCACATAACAATTTATCCTTCCAATTATATATTGTTATAAAAAATTAATATTTTAAAGATTTGTTAGGATAATAATATTAATGACCTCTCTTGAAGTTTTATGGGAATCAATGAGACAATATTCATAAAGTACATTTCGAATCCTAGGTTGTCTGCTTAATTTAAAAGAATATATAGATTCTAATAAAAAGGTCAAGTGTGAAATTTTATTGACTTGAAAGCAAGTTATTCTTTATGTGTAATTAATCATGGAACATGTATTGACAAGAACTAAAAAAAAAAAGTGTGGCTCATTACAATTCAACCCTACTACAATAGTTAAGTGAGGGAACAAATTGGCCAAGTAGGGTTAGCCTAAAGAAAACAGAAATTAACATAAACATTAATGTCATAATTGCCATTATTTAATATTTACTGTCTGATGAGTGAATATAGCTATGATAAATGCTTTAAGAGTTTTAAAGAGAGAGAATACCATGGGTCAAAAGCATAGGAAAACTGAGTTAATATCATATGATTTTAATAGATCTAGAATATATAATATGTACTCTCATCTACAGAAAGTATTTTTTACTACCTTCGTTCTTTTTTTTATAATATTTTACTAATTATTCTCATTATGAAATATTTGGTACAAATGAAAGACCATGTGTAATACAACATGTATACACAAGTTATAAAGCATAATAATAAAGTGGATACCACTGTGACATCATCTATTCTTCCTCTATTACTTATTTTTGTTCCTCAACCAGAAACAACCACTAGTCTAAATTTTTGTGTGTGTATAATTCCTTTAATTTTTATGGTTTTAGCACACATGTATGTCCCCTAAAATATAAGTTTAGTTTGCTTGTGTTTATAAAAATGGTAACATACTTTGTCATTTTGTGACATTTACTTTCTTCTCATTATTATGTTTCATTTATTATTTCATTTACTCCCATTAATGAAACACATCCTATTATGTAATGTAAGAAGTTTTGTTTAGCAGTTTTCTCCTCTATATCCAGGTAGGGCATTTCCAGTTTTTCATTTTTGTTTTGTTTATTTGGTGTGTGTTTTGTTTTGTTTTGTTTTGTTTTTTGTTTTGTTTTGTTTTTGGTATTACAGATCTGCTATCAACATTTTTGTACTTGTCTCCCAGGGCATACTGCAAGGGTTTCTCAGTTTATATACCAAGGAATAAGATTGCAGAGTGGTAGATATTAATTTTTCCCTAAGTGGATATACTGAAATATAAAATTTCACTTGGTATACAAGCATGCCTACACTTGGTATTGTCAGTCTTGTTACTTGTTGCTGACCTAAAGATCAACATTATTCTTCCTTTTTTAAAACTCTACTGAGATTTTGTTTAGTATTGTATTGAATCTATAGATCACTGTGGGAGGAAATAACAGGCTTAAACTCAGGATACCTCTCCATTCACATAGGTTTGCTATATTGACTTCCATTAAAATTTCATGATATTCTCTATGTAGATCTTAGAGGTTTTTGGTGTAAATTCCCAAGTACTTTGTGTCACATAATAGTGTAAATGGTATTTCTTAAATTGTAGGTAAATGTAGTTGGTTTTTATATACCGAGCCTGTATCAACTAATTTTAAATCTTTCTTATTTCTATAGTTTGCTTATTCTTGTTAGTTTTGATTTCAATGTTATGCTTGCCTTACAAATTAGGATACTTTTCCCCCCTTTTCTCTAAATGTTCATTTACGATTGATTAAATCAACATGTTCCTTGAAAGTTTTAAAAAAACTTATCTGTAAAATGATCTGGGTTTAAAGTTTTCTCTGTAAACTTCTAAACATTATGAAGCTAATTATTATGTAATGATTCCAACTTTCTATTTCTTTCTTTTTTTTTAATTAAAGATGCTTTAGGGATTGTGGGAACATGGCCGATGGGTTAGGCAGATAAGGTTTAGCTCTCACTAAAACAACAAAGAAAAATCCAGAGACTGCTGGGGGGACCTACTTTGGGGCACAGCAAACCAGGGCACTGCTTACCAACTCCTAGAAGAATGAGGGTCAGAGACACGAAGAAGTCAAAACAAGTAATCAAGAGTTATTAACCTCCCAGCTGCTGGGAATGGCTACCCTTTAAGAGAGGGTAAAAACTCCTGGTGAATTGTATCTGAGAGTAGAGCAGACGTCTACCTCCACGGGAAGGTGCTCTGAGTCATCTAGGAGGGTACTAGAGAGATAGGGAAGCCAGGAACAATCGTGGGTTGCTTACTTCGGTGGCTGGAAGGGGCACACATACCTGGCCTCAGGGTGGACAGACTAGGTGGATCCCCTGCCCCCTGCTCTAAACTGGAGTGTGACAAAGATTCCCTGTGAGGAAGAGGGGTCTGGGAGAGTGGGGAGCGATTTATTTGTGGTGAGTTTAGCCAGCTGGGCCCCCCTTGAATATCGGGAGGGACCCCGACTCAACAGGGAGAGGGCAGAGGGATCTCTTCAGGCAGGAGGTCATGCCCAGCCACCTGGGTAAAGAGAGGAATTACATCAGAGAGGAGGCAGAGACAGGTGGATGATCAGCACCACTCCAGCTGACCCCAAGGTATCTAACCTGCCTGAGGGAAAAGGGGCAGTTAGCCTTCTTAAAGGCTAAATAATCCAAGAAGGCAGCATAGCTCAGTAGAAAAATTCCAGCTTAGTATATATGAGGTCCCTGATTCAATTCCTGGCTTTTCCTTGAGAGGCGATCCACCAGGTTATCAGGCATCCAGCTGAAACCTTGTGACAGGGAACATATAGACATTTTCTTTGTATTAGCTTTTCTTGGATCTCTTACTTTTTTCCAAAGGAAAAAAAGGTCCTTTTTCTTTTCTTTCCCTTATTTCATTCACTAAAACCCAGTTCAAAACCTGCAGAAAGCAGGCTGCAGGGTGAGTGATTGAGGAACACCAGCAGCCTGAGAAGATCCTTATTTTTTTTTCTTCAGTCTCCTTTTTTTAAAATGAGTCACTTCTGTCTTGTTTCTTGCATGTTTTGTATTGCCTTCCTTTGTTTCTCTGCCCGTTTATTTTTCTTTCTTTTTTTTCCAATTTTCCTTTTGGTTACTGATTTACTCTACCTATGCTATTTCTTTTCACTCCTTCATCTTTATATCTTTTGTTTTCTGTTGTTGTTCTTTCATTCCACCTCTTTTATTTGGTCTCCAATTTTTCTTGTTTGAATTTCTCCTTCTCTCCTTTTTCCTCTGTTTACTTTCTCTTTTTCACTTTTTTTCATTCTCTCTTTTCTCTTTTCTTTTCCCCTCTTCTCACCACTCCAGCCTCTTAATTCATTCTATATATTTTTCTCTATTCTGTTTCTTGTTTCATTGTTTCTATGCCACTTTCCTAATCTTATTCTTCTGTGCTTCTTACTCATGTTAATTTTTTAATTTCTGAGGTCTTATACAGTTGCTCTCCTACCTTTTACTATTATAACTATTATTCTTTTTGTCTCCATATTTCTTCCTTTTTCTCTGGTCCTAATATTTTTCTTTCAAAGGAACATGGACAGATCTCTCTCACAAAAAAAAAAATGGCTGAATGGGGGCAAGATCCTACCCAAGTGAGCTATTTTGGGAACCCCACAGAGCAGGAGGCTTCAGTGCATTCATCTGGAGGGAAGTGGACAAAGAGATAAATTCCTCAAGGTGCTGATGGCTTGTATCTTTGTTGCTGTGTTTTCTCTTCCTTGATTTCCCCTTTTCTGTGTATACAGATTTTGTCTACCAATTCTATCTCATTTCCTTTCTTCATCTTTCTATCTTCTGCATTCTGTTGCTGCTCTTACATTCCACTTATCTTTGATTGGTCCTCAATTTTTCTGATTTTTATTTCTATGTTGACTATCCTGTTTTCTTTATCTTATTATCTTTTTTCTTTTTGTCTTTTCTTTCTCTCTCTCCTCATGATGCTACCTTGAAACGAATGAAAATGATAACACAACATATCGAAACCTATGGGATGCAGTAAAAACTGTACTGAGAGGAAAATTCATAATCATAGAAAGAGCTCAAATCGATGACCTCACTGCATACCTGGAGGAATTAGAAAAAGAACAACAAACTAACCTCAAAGGAAGTATAAAGAAGGAAATAACAAAGATTAGAGCAGAACTAAATGAAATAGAAAATAAGAAAGCACTAGAAATAAAAAACAAAACCAAAAGCTCGTTCTTCAAGAAAATCAGTAAAATTGACAGACCCTTAGCTAGACTAACAATGAAAAAAGAGAGAAGATGCAAATACACAAAATAAGAAATGAGGAAGGAATATCAGAACTGACCCCACAGAAATGAAGAGTATCATGAAAGGATACTTTGAAAAACTGTATGCCAACAAGATGGATAATTTAGGGAAA
The DNA here is from genome assembly GCA_004027955.1 of Chaetophractus vellerosus. NCBI lineage: Eukaryota > Metazoa > Chordata > Mammalia > Cingulata > Chlamyphoridae > Chaetophractus > Chaetophractus vellerosus. Next base: position 1,822 of record PVKH010050304.1, on the reverse strand, counting down.
ATGGACAAATGTCTAGAAACACACAAGCAGCCTATATTGACAAAAGAAGAAATTGATGAACTCAACAGACCCATTACAATTAAAGAGATAGAATCAATCATCAAAAACCTCCCAACTAAGATGAGCCCAGGACCAGACAGCTCAAAGGTGAATTCTACCAAACATTCTGGAAAGAACTGGCAACAATCCTGCTTAAACTCTCCCAAAAAAATAGAACTAGAAGGAACAATGCTTAACTCATTCTATGATGCCAATGTTACCCTAATATGAAGGCCAAACAAAGATACCACAAGTAAGGGAAATTACAGACCAATCTCAAATGAAATCTAGATGCCAAAATCCTCAACAAAATACTTGCTAATTGTATTCAACAACACATGAAATGATTTATATACCATAACCAAGCGGGTTTCATCCCAGGAATGCAAAGATGGTTCAACATAAGAGAATAAAACAATGTAATACACCACATAAACAGATTGAAAGAAAAAATCACATGATCATCTCTATAGATGTAGAAAAAGCATTCAACAAAACACAGCACCCTTTCCTGATAAAAAACACTGCAAAAGACAGGAATAGAGAAGGAAACTTTCTGAACATGATAGAGGGTATATATGAAAAAACCTACAGCTAACATCATATACAATGGTGAAATCCTAAAAACTTTCCCTCTGAGGTTGGGAAAAAGACAAAGATGCCCACTATCACCAGTCCTATTTAACACTGTCTTAGAAGTACTTGCTTAAGCACTGAAGCAAGAAAAAGATATAAAAGGCATCCAAATTGGAAAGAAAGAAGTTAAAATTTCATTATTTGCAGATGACATGATCCTATACATAGAAAGCCCTGAGAAATCAACAACAAAGCTTCTAGAGCTTATAAATAAGTTCAGTAAAGTCGCAGACTATAAGATTAATGTGCCAAAATCAGGAGCATTTCTGTACACCAATAATAATCAATCTGAGGAAGAAATCAAGAAGAATACCATTTACAATAGTAACTAAAAGAATCAAATACCTAGGAAAAAATTTAACTAAAGACGTAAATGTCTTATACACAGAAAACTACACAACACTGTTAAAGGAAATCAAAGAAGACTTAATAAATGGAAGTATATTCCTTGTTCATGGATAGGAAGACTAAACATCATTAAGATGTCTATCTTACCCAAACTAATCTACAGATTTGATGCAATCCCAGTACAAATCAACACAGCAGTTTTTACTGAATTGGAAAAACTAACTATGAAATTTATTTGGAAGGACAAGAGGTCCCAAATAGCCAAAAACATATTGAAAAAGAAATATGAAATTGGAGGAATCACAATACCTGACCTTAAAACATACTACAAAGCTATAGCGGTCAAAACTGCATGGTATTGGTGCAAGGATAGAAATACTGACCAATGGAACTGAATTGAGAGTTCTGATATAGATCCTCACATATACAATCATCTGATATTTGACAAGGTCATCAAGCCCACTAAACTGGGAAAGAATGGCTTCTTCAACAAATGGTGCTTGGAGAATTGGATATCCACATCCAAAAGAATGAGAGAAGAATACCATTTCAAACCTTATAAAAAAAATCAACTCAAGATGAATCAAAGCTCTATATATAAGAGCCAAGACCATAAAGACCTTGGAAGATAATGTAGGGAACCATCTACATGACCTTGTAATAGGAAATGGTTTCATGAACTTCACACCCAAAGCACAAGCAGTGAAAGAAAAAATAGATAAATGGGATCTCCACAAAATTAAAAACTTTTGTACCTCAAAGGAGCTTATCAAGAAAGTAAAAAGGCATCCTATTCAAT
>PVKH010050303.1:0-10015 GCA_004027955.1 Chaetophractus vellerosus | reverse complement strand
TATAGGCCTGGAAGAAAAAAGGGGTGGTAGGAGTGTATCTGGCCACCACCCCAGTGCTAAAAGAGGGTGGGTCCTATGCTCCAGCATTTGTGGAGAGCCTAACCACCATCCCAATGGTAAGAGAAGGTGAGGCCTATGTGTCAGCATTTGTGGAGAGACTGCTTGCCATCTCAATGCTTGGAGAGGGTGGGACCATCAATCCAGTGTCTGGGAGAGCATGGCCACTTTGCAAGCACTTGGAAGGAGTAGGGCTGCTGCTCCATCAGGCTTGGAGGATAAAACATCATTCCATATATAACGCTCAGACCTTGAAATCTAATGGAGTTTGTCCTGTTGGATTTTGGAAAGATTTGGGTCCCATGACCCCTGTTTATCTTCCAATTTCTCCCTTCTGAAATGGGAATGTCTATCCTATGCCTGTTCCTCCATTGTATGTTGGAAACAGATAACTTGTTTTCACAGGTCCACATACAGAGGAGAATTTTGACTCTGGACAGACCACACCCATCACCAGTTTTCATGAGACTTTGTACTTAGCATTGTTAATGAAATGACTTAAGACTTTTGGGATTAGGTGATAAAATGAATATATTTTCCATGTAGAAAGAACATGTTTTTGGGGGGTCCGAGTAGTAAACTGTGGTGGTTTGGAGTTATGTATCAAAGAAAAACATGTTCTTAGATTTATTCCATTCCTATAGGTATGAACTCTTGTCAATTGCATCTTTTAAGGAAGTTACCTCAGTTAAGGTGTGGCCCAGTTGAATCATGATAGGTCTTAATCCTATTACTTTCAGGAAGGTCACAGAAAGAGAGAAAGTCAGTGGGAACAGCCAGAAGCTGAAAGTCAATGGAAACTGGAAGAGAAAGGAGAAGCCAAGAGAGGCTTCTGTGTACATTGCCATATGACAGAAGAGCCAAGGACCAAGGATCACCAGCAGCCAGCCCCAGAATGCCACAGTCTTCTGGGAGAAAACATTACCTTGATGACACCTTGATTTTGGACTTCTCCTAGTGTCAAAACTATAAGGCAATTAATTCCCATTGTTTTAACCAACTCATTACATGGAATTTGGACAGCTAGGAAATGAAAACACCCTCTAACAAGAGGAATAAAGTAATGGTAGTGGTAGCAATAGTAATACTAAAGTACAGCATGGACCCTATGGATATACGTTACAGGAAAAATAAAAAAGCAGCAGGAATATAATGTGCTAAAAGCAGAAAATAACTGCTTGATGTTACCAAGTATGAGAAAACAAAATAGATAATGACAAAAGATAAAAACAGAGTCAATTTACAGAGTCAATAGGGAGAGAGAAGTCAACTGAGAATTCTTTAACCACTCAACATATACATTATATATAAAAGCAAAGGACAGACATGTTTTTTTAAGATTTATTTTATTTATTTATTTCTCCCCACCCCCTTGTTGTTTGCGCTCACTGTCTTTTCATTGTGTGCCCATTCGTTGTGTGCTCAGGAACCAAAACCAGCACCTCCCATGTGGGAAGGAGACACCTAATCCCTTGAGCCACCACTGCTCCCTGCTTTGTTGTGTCTCTCATTATGTCTTCCTCCTTGTGTCTCTTGTTGCGCCATCATGTTGCGTCAGCTCGCCGCGTCAGCCCATCACTTCAGCTCGCTGTCTTGCTCATCTTCTTTAGGAGGTACTGGGAACTGAAATTGGGATCTCCCTTGTGGTATGTGGGAGTCACATCCACTTCCTGACATTTTCAAATACACACACCTTATGTATTATGCAACCTTCTTGAAATTTTTACTTGAAGCCATAGCTCAGCCAAATGTGAGAAGAATGGAAATAAACTATAAATGAAAACATTGTACTACAAGACTTTGGCTTTCAACAATATCCAGTAAAGTATTTATTAATGTATTTATTTTATATATAAGGAGACTGGATTGTAGGAACTTTTGTAGACTTGAATAAATTCAGAATTTTTAAATTAAAAGAACCAGGGTGTTCTTTTCAGTACTTTCATCACTTCTTTCATTTTCAAATTTAGTAACATATGTTCTGATATTTAGAAAAGAGACTTCTTTTTTATTTATCATTTTCTAATTCTCTTAATGCCTAACTTGGACCATCTGGAAAATACAAATACATGGAAAGAAAATGAATGGCACAAACCCACAAGTTAAGCTGATTCATTCAACAGGTTGTGAACTGGGTTTTAATATACCTCTATTTTGCTGACTTTGCCAAAATCTTCCTGCACTTTAAAATTTCTTATTTATAAAATGAGTTGTCATTAATCATACATATCACTGTAGGATACTTTAAAGAAGAATGAAATAATTCCTTTTTTAATTTGGGATTAGCATCTACCTATATTAAAACAACCTAGCTTAAAACTTTCTAATCGGGGAAAGGTCTTTACTTAGATTTTTCTAAAGGTAAGAGGAATTGCTGAGAAAAATTGAATCTACTCATTAAAATTAATTATGTGACTATTAAGAAATAGTTAACTTAAGCATAAACATGTTTTAAAAAATTTTAAAATAATAAGCAGTTATACATACAATATTGGGCTGTAATTAGCTACCCATACTTTCTCACAAAGAGTGACAGTATTTGGCTAGCTGTTCACCAAACAATTTCACTTTCCTCCTAGACATATACGTTAATATTCTGCACCCCACAGCAGAATGTTTCATATTAGACTGGCTAGAACTTTGCATCTGAATTTATATACACATTTCAGAGTTCTGAGTTGTTGTGCATGCAACTATTCAATGAGTAGCATTCAAATTCTCAGTTTCATCAATTGTATTTCTAGAACCCTTGGTTGTGCTTTCCATTTGTGACATATATAAACCATAAGAAAATGGAGGAGAGTCAGACTTACTGCATTGGCAAAATATCTTTTCCAGCAGCCTGCCAATGCAGGGTGTGTGGAGGGGTGGGAGGCGAGGAAAAATAGGGGATAACTGCATGACTTTACTGCAGTGCTTTGATAATCCTTCCTAATGAGCAGGTAAAAAAAAATTAACATCATCTGAAAGTGCCTCCCCTAATCCTTAGAAATTTTTACTCAGTAATTGCCTCAAATCTATTACCTAATATTACTTCTACATGGCAGAATCAAGTATAACCCTCTCCCCTTATCCCTGCTACTCCCTCCCGGCTACAATTCCTGTGGTTAAACGCTGCTCACCTATAGCCTCCTAATAAACCTTGCACGCAAGTGCCCCATCCTCCCCAAACCCTACACACACACACACACACACACACACACATACACCACAAACATCATGTTTGACTGTTGTTCAGTGCCCCCTACCTCGGTTCTGGATGGCAGATTTAAGAGTCTGTCTGTTTATAATGCATTCATGAAAATTTTGGGGAAATGAATGGGGTTTGGAAATTATGAAAATTATAGGATTATGCTTTGGTATCTATAGCTAGTCCTTTCTTTGTATTATCAATAACTCCCAGGGGCCTTTAATTGGGTTTGTGCAAGAAGATCTGTTTTCTACTCCTCCTGCTGATTAAATATGTTTCTGACTTTGAGCAGGTCATCTGTTTGTCTTTTGTTTTTTTGTTTGTTCATTTTTTCCCCACATTTCCCTCATTTATGGAAAGACCTCAAAAGTCTGTTTCACCTCTAAAACATAGAATCTGTGCAAATTATTAGGCTGAAACATATGGAATTACTATTTCCTATGTCAAATTGTTGAATATTGGCATTTCATATGATTTAGCCATGTAATTGGATATACTGTAGGACTACAAGTATCATATTTGATCTTGTTTCAAGAGATGACATTTCTAAATAATTTATTAGAAACCTTTGAGGTTCTGTTATTCCTTTGTTTCTTCAGTAGCCTGAGATTCTGAGGACTAACAGAGTAGGCACTTGTGGTTTTCTTTCTGTTTTATGCAGCAGGGCCTAGAACGGTGCCTTGCAAATACCAGACACAGAGTGTGTTTGCTGAATGAATAGTATTGTGACTTAAAACTATCAGATTTTAACAGAATTGTAATTATTAATAATGATGATAATCAGGCATGTTAAAATACTAGAGTAGATAATTTCAAAGGTGAAATTTCTGACAGCTCTGTTAATGGGAAGGTGACAAGTTAATCTTAGCTAAAATAATCAAAGGTGTGGCACAGCAGACATAGATGTAAAAGTTGTGTCAGCTTAGAAAAGGGCTGACACACAGTTTTATGAATATTTTCTTTTTGATTTATAGGCATTTTGTGATTATAAATATTTGTTCATATTAGAGAATACAAAATTATAAAGATATGTTTAAAGAAAAAATTCATTTACATTGTTACCACCCAGAGAAAATAATAAAATTGGGCTTATATATGTGTCTTGAATATGCCATGATCATTTTTCCATGTGATTAATAAATATTCCTTAAAATATCCTTTCATATTTTATGAACATTTTCACACATATAGCAAAGTAGTAAGACTAGTACAATGAACCCAAATATAGTTATCACCAAAATTCAACAGTTACAAAAATTTTACTTCATTTGCTTCATCTATCTTTTCTCTTTAACATGTTTTAAAACTAATCCCAGAACCATATTATTTAATCCCCATATCCTTTAGTAGTGTTTATAAAAGGAAAATTAACATTTCATATAACCACAGTGACAAGAAAATTTTTTAAAAAACCAAAACGTTAATGTCACCTGATGTTTAGTACATGATTGGATTCGCCCCAATTTCTCCAAGTGTCTTTTCACATCCAAACAAGGTTCACACATAACATTTCATTGGCAAGTCTCTTAAGTCTCTTTTACTCTAGGACAATTATCCCCCTCCCCCCCCTTTTTTTCCATTTTGTTATTGACTTATTAAAGAGGAGTTAATTGTTCTATAGAATGTTTTACATTTTGGATTTATCTGTTCATATCCTTGGTGTCATTCAGTTTGTTTTTCTTTCTCAGTAGTCTCTATAAATGGAAGTTAATGCCAGACACTTGAAGCTCAACTTTTAAAAATTAATTTCACTATTTTAAGTTTCTCCAACTTTTAATATAATATTTCCTTTTTTGGCAATCATTACATGAATTAATTGTTTTATTCAAGTTGCAAAGCATTGATATCTTTATTCTGTAATTCTCTCTTTGTCCATATTATATGTGTGTGTGTGTATGAATTCTTTGGTTAAAAATTTTCCCTCTTCAAATAGGAGTGATAAGGTGCCGTGAAATAGAGTTTGCATAAGAAAATTGAGTTAAATCTTTAATTATTTAATTTTATTAACCATTTTTCAGAGTCAGGAATTGATACTTTAGATACTTCCTACTACTTACTTCCATTATCCTATAACATCATAAAATTTTAAAAATAATAATAGTAGTAATACAACTAGCAATTGGACTAGATGGTAAAATTTAAGATGTTTTCATTGCTCCACTTTTGTTTCAGACCTATATTCCTCTAATTTGTACAGCCAAAGTATTGTGTTTTAAAGTCATTTGAAATGATTCCTTTCTCTAAAGTATGATTGATTATACTCATCGATATCCACTCATTTTTACTTATTAGGTATTTTTTCTTTTTATGTGATTTTAATTTTGAAAATGTAAAATATTTGTTTCCACTGTTAAAACTATATGGTAAAAAAATAAAGAACAAAAAAAAAAAAGAAAAAATATTATATGGTAAGGTAAAGTCACAGAAATCTCCTTAAAGAATAGCCATCATAATCACTTTTAGTTTATCCTGCCAGTATTTGCAAAATGTATACATTTTCATATTCTCCCCTGTTTTACTAAGAAGTCAGCATGACATTAATGTTATTCTGCAGTTTGCTTTTTTTTTTAACCTAACTATCTATCCTGGAAAATCACCCCCATTTTCCAGTATATGACAGTGGTTCTAAACTGGGGCAATTTTGTCCCTTTCTCCAGGGACATTTGGTAATGTCTGGAGACATTTTTGAGTGTCACTGGGAGGGGGATTTTCTACTGGTATCTAGTGAATAGAGGATGGAGATGATGTTAAATATCCTCTACTCCTTATCAATACACAGAACAGCCCTCACATCAAAGAATTGATAAGTCCAAAATATCAATAGTGCCAAGACTGAGAAACCTGGGTGTTTAGACCAGCTTTAATGTCCTGGTTTGTTCATCTACAACAAATGTGGCATCTTAAAATCTGTTTTTATTAACTAATATTTTTCTTGATTATGGGTCTCAATTTCCTGTTTCTAGTTGTTTTTTTTTTTTCCTCAGTTGTATGCTGGACAGTATAGACATTATTTTGTAGTGAATCTGGAACATGTTCTTTTCCTTTACTCAGATCTTCAATTTTTTTCTGGCAGGTGGATGAATTACTTTCTGATTCTACTATTACTATCAATGTTTAGTATAACGTTGTGTTAGAATACATCTATATAATTTTCCCTTAGTTCTATAGCATGATCCATGATCTAAGTTCTGCTTCTTACTTCTGAGTCATGAGTTTTTTGGGATCTCAACTAATTTTCCTTGGTGAGATCTCTTCACTTTGCCTGCCCCAGAATCCCAGCATCTTCCAGCATTGCACATACCCTGATAGCTCTCCTCAGTTTTCTGCTTCCCACTCAGGTTGGCCAATTATTGCATCCTGATTTACCCAGGATTGTTACAGTTTTAAAATGCAGTCATTTCAGTACAAGGTAGAAAAACAGTGGTGACAGTGGGCATCCATATCTTGTTCTTAGGAAGAATGCTTTCAGTCTTTCACCATTGAGTATGATGTTAGCTGTGGGTTTTTCATAGATGCCCTTTATCCTATTGAAAACATTTCCTTCTCTTCTTATGTTTCCATCAAGAAGGAGTGCTAGGGGCCAGCTGTAGCCCAATTGGTAGGGTGCCAGTTTACCACATAGGAGGCCCTGGGTTCGGTTCCCGGGGCCTCCTCGAGCAGGCAGACTGCCTTGAGAAGGCAAGCCACCGCGGGCAGGGCAAGCCCCCGAGAGCAGGGCAAGCCGCTGCGCGGTGAGCTGACTCGGCGGGTCGCCGCAGCAGGGGGAGACAAGCAGACACAGAAGAACGCAAAAATGAACACAGCAAGAACAAGCAGAAAGGGGGAGATATGTAATAAATAAAAAATAAATCATAAAAAACACATTTCTTTAAAAAAAAAGGAGTGCTAGACTCTGTGAAATGCCTTTTCTGCATTGAGTTTTTCTTTGTTCTATTAATGTAGTGTATAACTTTCATTGATTTTCTTATGTTGAACCATTCTTGCATATCTGGGATAAATTTCACTTGGTCATGGTGTAGGTTTCTTTAATATGCTGTTGGACTTAGTTTGCTAGTCTTTTGTGGAGGATTTTGGCATCTGTATTAATAAGGGATATTGGCCTGTAATTTTTTTCTTTTCTTGTGGTATCATCTGGTTCTGTTATGAGGGTGGTGTTGGCCTCATAGAATGAGTTAGGGAGTGTTCCCACCTCATTATTTTTTGGAAAGGGTTTAAGCAGGATTAGTGTTAATTCTTCTTGGAATGTTTGGTAAAATTCACCAGTTAAGTGTCTCATCCAGGACCTTTCTTTGTTGGAGATTTGTGATGACTGATTCAATTTCTTTACTTGTTTTGATCAGTTGAGATCTTCTATTTCTTCTGGAGTTGGTGTAGGCAGTTTGTGTGTTTCTAGAATTTCCTCCTTTTTTCTAGGTTATATACATTGTTGGCATACAATTTTTCATAGTATCCTCTTATAATTCTTTTTTATTTCTGTGGGGTCAGTAATGGTTTTAGGTATTTGAGGCCTCTTTTTTTCTGTCAGTCTTGCCAAACGTTTGTTTATTTTATTGATCTTTTCAAAGATCCAACTTTTTGTTTTGTTTATTCTAGTTTTTAACTATTTCACTGTGATGTCAACTCGGCCAGGTAATTTTGCCCAGCTATTAGGTCCAGCAAGCACTGGGCTAATTGAGTTTACTGCATGGATGGCTGAATACATCTGCATCAATCAGGGAAATTGGATCAAGAATAGATGACGCTTTTATCTATTCAGTTGACTGCCATAAAAGGGAACTGATTTCAACATTCAGAGAGAATTTCCCAGCTCATCGTTTGACAACCAGCTTCTCCCAGCAACTCATCAAGGACCCTTCATCGATCTTTCATCGGAGCCCCTGGCTTGCAGCCTGCCTGCGGAACCTGGACTTGTGTATCCCCACGGTCACGTGAGAGACTCTTATAAAATCTTATTTTATTGACAGACATCTCCTGTTGATTCTGTTTCCCAAGAGAACCCTGACTAAAACATTCACTTTGGGTTTATTTTGCTCTTTCTTTTTCTGTTTCCTCTATCTGTAAGGTCAGGTCTCTGAGATCTTTCTTCTCTTTTAATGTAAGGATTTAGAGCTATAAATCTGCCTCTCAGATCTGGCTTTGATGCATCCCAATAGTTTTAGTATTTTAAGTTTTCATTTTGGCTCAAGGTATTTCCTATTTTCCCTTGTGATTTCTTCGATTCATAGGTTAAGAGTGTGCTGTTTAATTTCCACCTATTTGTGAATTTTCTATTTTTCTCTTTGTTATTGATATCTAACTTCAAAACAGTGTGGTTGAAGAAGTTATATTGTATGATTTCGATTTCTTTCAATTTATTGAGGCTTATTTTGTGACATAACTTATGCTCTATTCTGTATTATAGCACATGTGTACTAGAGAAGAATGTGTATTCCACTGCTGTTTGATGGTGTTATGTGTATGTCCCTTAGGTCTATTTTGTTTATAAAATCATTCAAGATTTCTATTACCTTATTGATATTCTATCTAGATGTCCTATCCATTATTGAGAGTGGTATATTGAAGCCTCCTGCTATTGCTATAGAACCTTCTGTTTCCCCCTTCAAATTGCTCAATATTTGCTTCATATATTGCTGTGATGTTCGTTGCATATATATTTGTAATTACTACATCTTTTTATTGAATTGATTGTTTAATCAGTATATATGTTTATTCTTTGTCTTTTGTAACACTTTTTTTACTTAAAGTCTATTTTCTCTAATATTACTATAGCTACCCCATCTCTCTTTTGGTTACTATTTGCACAGAGTATTTTTTCCATCCTTTCACAATCAACCTACTTGTATCTTTGGCTTTAATGTGAGTCTCTTGTAACAGCATATAGTTGGTTAATGCTTTTTTCTTTTTCCATTCTGCTAACCTCAGCTTTTTCTTGGAAAATTTAATCCATTTAAATTTTCACATTTAAAGTGACTATTAATAATACTAGACTATCTTCTGCCCCTTTTCTATTGGTTTCATAAGACTTATACCTTTAATATACCTTAGTTATTCCATTAATGCTTTTATTCATATTTAATTGATTTTGTATCATACCATTTGAGTTCTTTTTCATTTCCTTATGTACATAGATTTTGGGGTATTTTCTTTGTAGCTACCATGGAGATTAAATTTAATATTCTAAATCTATAACAACTTCATTTGATGCCAGATTAACTCCAATAGCATGCACATATACTCTTCCTGAGCCCCTCTGTCCCCCTACCTTTATGTTGTATTTGTTACAGATTATATCTTTTTATATTTTATGTCCATAGATTTATCAGCACTTTTTATGCATTTGCATTTTAGAAACTGTAAGAAGTAAAAAGTGAGATTACATACCAAAAATACAATAGTACTGGAGTTGATAATTTCCTTTACTGGAGGTCTTTATTTTTCATGCCTCTTTGGTCCACTGTCCAGTGTCCTTTCCTTTCAGTCTGAAGAACTCCCTTTTAGCATTGCTTGCAGAGTAAGTCTAGTCACCACTCAAATTCCCTCAACTTTTGTTTATCTTGGAGTATCTCTCCCTCAATTTTGAGAGAGTCACACTAGATATAAAATTCTTGGATGATAATTGTTTTATTTCAGCACTTTAAATATTTCATCCCACTGCCTTATTGCCTCCATAGTTTCTGATGATAAATCAGCACTTAATCTTTTGGGGGCTTCCTTTCAGAACTCTCTCTTTGTCCTTGGAATTTGACTGTGTGACTAGTATGTGTCTTG
>PVKH010050302.1:0-10015 GCA_004027955.1 Chaetophractus vellerosus | reverse complement strand
TTTCCTATCCCCTCCCTGGCTCTCGGTAACCTGTGCTCTAGCTTCTGACTCTATGAATTTGCTTATTCTAATGATTTCATATCAGTGAGGCCATAACAGAATTTGTCATTTTCTTCCTGGCTTATTTCACTTAACACGATGTCTTCAAGGTGCACTCTTGTTCTTTTTAAGGCTGAGTAATATTCCACTGTAAGCATATAGCGCATTTCGTTTAAACACTCATCAGCTGACGGACACTCGGGTCTCTTTCATCTTTTGGCAAATGTGAATCATGCCATTACGAACATCGGTGTGCAAATACCTGTTCGAGTCCCTGCTTTCGATTCTTTCGGGTATATCCCGGTAGTGGGATTGCCAGGTCAGAAGGTAATTCTGCACTTGGCTTTTTGAGGAACTGCAAACTGTCTTCCACAGTGGCTGCACCACTTTACACTGCCACCAAGACAAGCGGGTGTTCCTATTTCTCCAGCCTCTCCCATACTTGTTAGCTCTTGTTTTTTTCTTCCCCTAATAGCAGCCATTCCAGAGAGTGTGAAATGGTATATCATTGAGGTTTTGATTTGCTCTTCACTAAAGGCTGATGATGTTAAGCATATCTTCATGTTCTTTTTGGCCATTTTAATATCTTCTTTGGAGAAATATCTAATCAAGTCTTCTGCCTGTTTGGTTTTTTTTTATAATTGGGATATTTGTCTTTTTGTTGTTGAATAGTAAGATTTCTTTATATATTCCGGATAATAAACCCTTATCAGATACGCGGTTTCCAAATATTTTCTCCCATTCAGTTGGTTGTCTTTTTACTTTCATGATGAAGTCCTTTTAAAAATTCTGCTGAAGTCCCGTTTATCTACACTGAGCCATATGTGGAGTACACCAGCCTCCCCACTCCTCCCTTTTCTTCCAGCCACCGTCCACCCATGACTTCATAGCCTTCCAAGGCAATAACTGGGATCACTCCTGGGGGTCTGGCTCTGAACCAGCAATTCCAGAGAATTATGGCTCATTCTTTGTGCATGCTGCTTGGGCAGCCTAAGGCCTGATGAAGGAATGGAAAATATATGGTTGGTGACTTCCCATCACCTAGAGAAAATACTAACTAATCACTACACTGTTTCTCCCTGAGCCAGGAGGTGGCCTCAGAGTCTTTCTCTACACAGTCCTCTAGGAGTCCAGAATCTTCCGTTTGTGTTAGTGAAAATGATTCGAGCCTTAGACCAGAGATCATGTTCTCGTCCACAGTTAAGTCCTAACAAGCTGGTAAGATACACTTCTATGGGCCTGGGGACACGTGGAAGATGATTCCTGAGTCCACAGGAAGTCTGCTCCTGGATTCCCGAGCAGGACTTAGCTCCTGAGCTCTTCTGGTTGGGCCTGGCAGCAAGGTCTTTGGCAGTGATAATAAAAAGAATACCGTACAGTACAGGTTCTGGAGGCAGACTGTCCAAGTCCAATACCAGCTTTGAATCTTGCTAGTAACCTTATCTTAAGAAAGTTCCTTAATTAAGCCTCTTTTTATTTTAGCCCATTTATTTATCCTACATCCTCGGTTAATCTGAATTAAATGAGGAAACGCACTCAGGAAGTACTAGCTGTAATCACTAGGACTTGTACCGGCACCAGCAGAAGCAGCTCTTTTGCCAGCTGCCATTTTTTCAAGCTCTGTCTTGCCCACATGAAGTCCAAAGGACACCACGTTTTCTGAGGTCCTGGCCATGCCAGCTCTACGCAAATACCCTCAAGGCATCCTTCCTCCACCAGACTGATAACGGAAGCAGACGGTTTCTGCAAAGAGAGGGCAGTGGCACACTTCTCCTACTCCCAGTCTACAGCCGATGGCTCCCCAGAGCGGGGCTTCCTTCCCCCAAGTTTACTTCTTTTGACATAGATCACAACTAAATCATTGCAGAGAGAAAAAAGGAAAATAAAACCTTCTCCTCCCACTGCCCCCTGACCCACAGGCACTCCAGAAAGCTTCCACACCTCCTCCTGGAGTCCATTCCAATCACGACAAGGAGCACTCTTCCCGTGGTGCCTGCCAGGGAGAGGGGGGCACGGTGCAGCTGCCCTGCTAGGTGAGACCCGCGGTCCAGGGACACGACTGTAAAGAGGAAAGCAGCAGAATGAACGGCTCCGTCTCCTCTGCCCGAGAGAGGGCGAACATTCCACAACCGTGGGCAAGGCCCCTCGTGCCACCTGCTCTGCGAAGCAGAAGCCCCCTCAGACAGAGATGGTTAACAAAGGAGGCGAAGGCCGGGGATGCTAGTGCCGGCTCTGGAGGCCACCAAAACAACCACAGAAGATGAAAGCAGTGTCGCCAGCTGATGACTTCTGAACTCCCAGCACATCAGTTACTTCAAGCTTCCTTTTGATTTGGGAATTTCTCTTTAATATTTACCAAGTCACATTCGCAGAAGAGCGAGCCTAATCAAATATTGATGGAGGTTAGTTACTTAAAAGACTAAGGGCTAATATGATATCTCAAGAGACCTTTGGGTAATTAAAAGCAACTTTTTTTTTTTTTTTACCATTCTTCTTTTATATCAATTAGACCAGTTGTAATAAGTCTCTTTTCCTTATCTGAAGTACTTAAAAGCTTGAGCCATCACCCATGAACACTCTAGTTCATCATTATGTGAATCTTTTAGTACTTAATACCTCGGGGGAAAATGTTTAAACTGGAGCAGTTTAATTATATGCTCAATATGGGATTTGTTAGAAGATAAGAGCTTCTGATTTGAACCCAATTTAAATTCTGCTGAAGTTATTAATATGGTGTAAGAAATTATAGAAATGATCAAGGGCTTATGTATCAGCTTTTATTAATAGAGCAATAAGAAACTTTAGGTGTTCTATTTATGCTCCTTGGATTTGGGGCTCTAGAAGAGTCTTTTTTTTTTGTGCTACAGGTCTGTTTAATTACTTGTTTTGAGGCATCTGAGGGACTCCAGGATTGTTACATGTCAAACATCACTTTGGGCAGCAAACCAAGTTCATGTCCTGGGACACCAAGTCAGGTGCAAAGTAGATTGCTGGGTCTGAGCTCCAAACCCCTTTTCTACACACTAAGAAACATGCAGGGACTGCTAGAAGGAGTCAGGTTGTACCATAGCAGAGAGCAGGCCATCTGGAAATGCCAGCTTGAATTTCTTGCACTCTTAAAAAGAACCATTTCAACTTAGTTGCTTCTGGGGAATATTCTTTAAGGTGGAAGAAATTTCACCTCTTAGGAAATCGCCAATGAATAGCACTTTTGTTTTAAGGAGGTGTGTCAACTTATAAATCAAAATAATATTCACCACTTCAACTCTAAGTAATCTTCTACGCCCTCTTGGGAGCTAGAAAACTCCCTCTCTTCTTTCAGGGTCCGTGAGGGTGGCGGCGTCTTCTTTCCTCTTTTGGCATACGACCTCGTCTCTGGATACAAGCGCAGGATTCTTCCTCTTTAGCCCAGAGTTTTTTGACCGCAGCACGAATGACATCCTGAGTCAGCTCATACTGTTGGGGGCTGTCCTGTGACTCGTAGAATGTTTAGCAGCACCTCTGGTTCGTGCCCAAGAGATGCCAGGAGCATCCCCTCATCCCACCTCCAAGCTGTGACAATCAAAAATGTCTCCAGACATTGCCAAATGTCCCCTATGGGGCAAAACCATGTCCAGTTGAGAACCACTGCTTTAGCTGAATGAAAAGAACTGGAGGATTTAGGCAAAAGCAGTTCTTACCTGTCTTAGGGTAACACTGGCAACATCAAAAATCCTGTTAGGTTAGTTTTATATAGCTAAAACCTCTCAGTCATTTATTGGCTTTGGATGAACAGGGACTGTATAAACTTACTGTTTTCAATATTCAGTAAGGGTTTTTAACGATTATTCTTGAATGCAGTCTTCTGCTTTTCATATTTATTATCCCCATCGGTCCCAACCAGAAGCTGGAAAGCTGGACTGAAATCTTCCTGATTTAACAACTGCAGTCCAAATCCTTCATCTCCAGGAGTGGCATCAATGCTTTATGCTTTATAAAGATAAAAAAGCAACTTTATAAAGTCCAAATAAAAACATCCAGATAACATAAATATTAACTGCTTTCAATTGAAATTGTCCCAATAGAAAGCAGATGGTGATGTCCCTCAAGCAGTTTAAATCACCACGGTCTAGTGGAGAACACTTCACTCACTGTAAGAATCCCAGGGTTATAGAGAGAAATAAACAGTTTTAAAAAGCACTGAAGTTAATGGATGCATAAATCAAAACAAATAGAAAAGCGAGCTCTCCATTTCTTGCTTCGGCTGCATCTTCTTGGCTATCGGCTCCGACAAAAGGGCCCTGCAGTCACGGAGCCCCACGGCAGATGTGGCCACAGCACTGCGCACACGGCGGCCGGGGAGAGGCACGAACGTCTCTCGTTTGTACAGTCAGAAGAACAAGCACCTTATGGGACTGGAAAAATGTACACTGTATGTGCCACACGGTGAGCACTAGTGAAATGCTAGGTTCCTGCCCCTGGCCCCTGGAAACCGTTATGCTCGTTCCTTACTTCCTGAATGCAATCCTTTCCTGGGAAATCCTTTCCAATACAAACTTTCAAATATCAAAAACCTCATTTCCACTCATCTTCAAGAGTAAACCTACGACTTGCATCTGCTATCCCAGCCATGATCTGTACAAATTAAAATCGCAAATAATTTAAAATCTATCATACAATCACTCAAGCAAACATTGAAAGTTATCATAAAGAGCCTAATAAATGAACTTTAGAGCCTTTTCAAAGCCTTTAAATTTTTTGAGATATAAGCAAAGGCTTAAGTTGGTCACATCCATCATTTTGCCAAGCAATAAGGCCATTTGCTTTTGGCCTTCTGTCCTATAAAACTAGGGACCTCTCTACCAGAAAGCCTGTCTAGGAGGAGACTGTCCTTGGTGAAAATCTGAAATTCCTCAGGGAAGAGGCCAGCAGCCTAACACTACGCCTGAAGCAGTGGATGGACGTGTCCTTTGGTGCGGAGATTCACGAATCTTCGATTCCAAGTTTGACTGCTAAATCTCAATTCTTCCGCAGGCTCCTCGCCCCCTTCGGTTGCTTTCCTCTCAAAGTCCTCCAACAAAGACAAGGTATTATATGGATTATCGTGAGAGTGCAAAGCAAAGCCTGAAATTCCCCTGCTCCTGCCAGGGCTAGGGGGCCGACCTTCTGCCCTCTCTCCACGCCCCCACCCCAAACCAGGCCAGCTAATGATTTCTCTTTTACTTCAGGGCATATCCTGTTGCTAAAAAAATTCCATAACATTTAACAATGTTTATAAATAGAAAATTGCTATGAGTGTGTATTAGTAATGTATTGTTAATTAAATTAGGCATATAAGCTGAAGTATCTAAATCAATAGCAGCATCTGGCTCCTTCCTTACCAGGACATGATGGCGGATGCACACAGAATTTTAGCAAGCTGCACCTTCACTAAATGGCCAGGGCGGTGCAGGGATGACGAATGGGACTTTATTTTCCACTTGGAACAGTAAGACACCTTTGGCGGTATGCACAGGAAGGAGAGAACAGGCCACTCTGCGGCCCTCGGGCTGAGGCAGAAGCGGAATAAATCATTTCCTGAAATATTTATGAAACACAGCATCTGCTAAGGTCGCCTCCCCTAAGGAGACTTCTGATAAAGTGTTAGGCAGCAGAGAGGAAAGAAAAGCCGGGCTATTTCCAAGGAGTCCAAAGTTTTATTTTTACAAATGGCAAATTCTGGACAGAAGCCTCAGCAAGGAGAACGTGGAAGGCAGGATTCCAAGATGTCTGGCGAGACCCCCGCCCCCTGGTGCAAACGCCCCACACACCTCGGGGCCTGCGACAGTGACAGTGATGCAGCTGACTTTAGGAAAGGGGCCTGACCTCGTCTCAGGAGCCTTTTAAAGCTGAGAATTTTCTCCAGCTGGTCACAGAAGTTAGAAACTCAGATCTCAAGGAGTCAAGGTACCACTGGCCTGAAGATGGAGCAAGAAGTGTGGGCAGCCTTGAGGAGCTGGCAGCAGCCAGCAAGGAAGGGACCTTAGACCCACAACAGCAAGGAAGTGCATTCTGCAGACAACCAGGAAGCGTCTGGATTCTTCCCCAGAGCCTCCAGGTGAGAGCTCAGCCCACTGACACCTGGATTGCCACTGGAGGCCCTGAGCTGAGGACTCTGACCTGCAGAACTATACACTGAGTTTGGGTAATTCATTAGGCATCAGCGGAGAACAAATACGAGCACTGGTACACCAGGCCAGCAGACAGGGCCAGGGCTTTGGGGAGGTGGGCCGCAGGGGAAGGGGGGCTTGGCAGAGGCACTCACACTCAGCCCACAGAGCCCGACTCAGACCCCGGGCAGGCGATCCTGGTGGAAAGCACACGGACACACCACGTACGAGCCGGATGCCCCCAGAGCTTGTCTGAAACATTCTGAATCTAAGGTTCCTCATCTGTAAAATGAGTTCTGGGGAAAGTTTTAAAACATAACATAGATAGAGCACCTAGCAGAGTTCTTGCCACATAGCAGGTGTTCAGTGAATATTACTTTCCCTCCCCCTCCCTGTCTCTATCCTCCTTTTTCTAAAATATAAAACTAATGGTTTCCTAATTGATGACTTTCCCATGACTCCCATCTCTTATAAATAAAATCCAAGCTCCTTAGTAGATCAACGAAGGCCACTGCCTCCTTGCACGTTAAGGTCCAACAACACTGGACGATCTGCTGGGCTATACCATGTTGCTTACTGCTTTGGTGCCTTTGAACACGTGGTTTGCTCTGACTGGAATGCTTTCCACAGATCCCCCCTCCCAAGCGAATTCTGGTTCATCCTTTAAACCCAGTTGAGGCGTTATGAGCAAAGTAAACCATTCTGGGAAGGTGGAAAATGGTGGAATAACAACATCGTGCCCTGAGGTACTGTTTTCGTCTCCCAGGGCTGCCACAGTCAAGGGCCACAGCTGGGCAGCTCTCAACAACAGTAAGCCCTTCTCTCTGGTCTGGAGGCCAGGAGTTGGAAATCAAGGCATGCGCAGGGCTCTCGGGGAGGTGCCTTCCTGGCCCCTCCCAGCTTCCAGTGGTTCTGACCATCCTTGGCCTTCCTGGGCTTGTAGATGCATCTGTCTGGTCTCTTCCTCTGTTGTCACAAGGCCTTCTCCTCTCTGTGTTTCACACTGTCCTCCCTCTGTGTGTTCCCAAAATTTCCTCATCTTTAAGGACACCAGTCATTGGATTAGGGGACACCTGAATCCAGTTTGACCTCATCTTAACTTGATTCCATCAGGAGAGACCCTACTTCCAAATAAGGCCCCATTCACAGGCACTGGAGGGTAGTACATATCATTTTAGGGGACATGATTCAGCCCATAAGAGGTACCCAAATCCTCTGCACAAGTATCTACATTCGTACTTCCCAAATGGCATTATAATTATCTTCTCATAGTTAGGAAGAAACCTGGGCTCAAAAAATGTGAGGCCTGGCAAAGTGCTGAGTGAATGTCTGTTGAAACAGAAGAATGAATAAGTGAATGAATGAACAATTGAATGAATCCTTTCAAGGCTTATCATTGTTTCTGCCCCTTCTCTGCACGGGCACCCCAGTGATATTTCCTTTTAAAAGTTCTACTAAGGAGAGGAAACAAGCATTTTGGGCAACTTAAGGAAAATTGTTTTTTTTCCCCTGATAACAAACATTATGATTTTTTCATTTATATTCTCAGGATCAGGAGCCACATTAACTCCTCTCACCCTGCAGGTGGGTGAACTGCATGGCTCCTTTCAGCCTTTTAAGGTTAACTGTGGGTGGCTCCAGGCAGGTAGACAAGCCCAAGCACCCACGCGCCAAGGAAGGCAGAGCTAATACCGGGGCCACAGAAACATCAGAAAGTGACAGTTGTTCCTAAAATTGGTATTTCATCCCCAACATCCATTCTGTACCTTCTCAGGATTGATGCTCTTACAAGAGATTCATGAGAACAGTCAGGCTGACAAGGGCGGGAGAAAGGTCAACTCTGCGGGTTAGTGAAGCTTCATAAAGCGCAGCAGCAAATCTGCAAATATGGTGTATGATAAATAATTAATCAACCAATCAACGCATAGGTCAAAGGTGCCTTCTCTGTGAAAGCTTCAGCATGAAAATGGAATGAGGTGACAAGCATCCACAAGCCACGGGCTACAGATGCTCCTGCCGAGGGCTGTCTGGCCTCCAGCTACTTGTGTGACGTCCTTGGGCAATGCCCCACGGGCTTCCAGGACACCTCCTTGCCAAGCTGCAGGGCACACACATGCTCGCTTGCTCTGTGGTCCCTCTCCATTTCAGGAGTTTGCCAGCAGACCAGAGCAAGCTGGAGTTCGAAATGCTGGTCGTCTCACGCCCCTCTCCCATCTCCAAGGCCAAGCCCTGTGGTTGTTCTGGTCCTAAGTTCAGCCGCAAACAGAAGCTCCAGTACTCTGGTTCTTTACATGAGTCAATCACAGTGACGGCTGAACACTGGCTACTTCACTGGACATGACACGTGATGGATGCCTGGCCAGGGGCTCAGATTTGAGAGATGGAAGAGACAGTCTCTGAGGGGCTCCCAGGCTGGAGGGAGCAGAGAAATAAATGCAGCATGGCGTTATGAGCACTGGGACAGAGTAAGCACTGTTTTCTGGGTATGTGGAGGAGGGACAGCCGATTCAGGTGATCCGGGAAGAGGGAAGGCTTCCCAGAAGAGCTGAGGTCTCAGACAAGTCCTGAAGAGCCACTAAGATGGAGGAGGAGGAAAAGCATACAAACAAAGACAGCGAGGTGGGTTTGGGGAACGAGCATTTCAAGATGGCAATGCACGGACAGCAGAAGAGCGGTGGGAGCGGCAGAGGTCTCTCAGGAAAGGACTCACGTCTCATTAAGGAGTTTGGGCTCAATTGTGAAGGCAAGAAAAGGCCATTGAAGAGTTTCAACCAAGGAGAAACATAGTAATGTTTACAATTCCAGAAAAAGCACTATGGCTGTGGAGTGGAAAAACAGATTCGGGTGGGACAAGACTGGAGGCAAGGAGATGGTTGGAAGGCTGTCTCAGTAGGTTGGATGAGACATGATCACAGGTGATCATACTAAGCAGAGATCATGGGGCGTCTTTGTCTCCCAGCTGCTAAGACAAATACCACACAATGAGTTGGTTAACAACAGCACTTAATTGGTTCATGGTTTTGAGGTATTCAGGTGTCAGTAGGAGAATGCTTTTTCCCCAAAGACTGCGATGTTCTGGTGCCAGCTGCCAGCAATCCTTGGGTCTCTTGGCTTTCCCAGTACACGGCGGCATCTTCTCCTTTCTCTTCTGGGCTCCACTGACTCCTAGTTTCTTGCTCCTCCTTGGCTTTCTCTGTCTAAAGCTTCCCGTGATAGGATTAAGGCCAAACCTCATTCAATTGGGCCACACCATAACTAAAAATGACATCTTCAGAAGGTCCGACCTACACAGGAATGGGGTTAAGATTAAGAATATGTTTTTGGTTTTCTTTGGGTTTTGTTCTTTGTTTTTTCTTTTCTGTGGTTCATAATTTCAACCTGGCACACAAGGTCAAGAAAGGTAACTAGGAACAGCGGATGTGGCTCAAGCAATTGAGCTCCTGCCTATTATATAGGTCTGTGGTTCGGTTCCCAGTGCCTCCTAAAGAAGACAGCGAGCTGGTGTGATGGGCAGGCACGGCAAGCTGACACAATAAGATGACGCAACAAGATGACACAACAAGATGGTGCAACAAGAGACACAAGAAGAAAAACATAATGAGAGACACAACAAAGAACAGGGAGCAGAGGTTCCCGGTGCCTCCTAAAAGAAGATGAGCAAGACAGCCAGCTGACGCATTAGGCAGGTGTGGCAAGCTGATGCAACAAGATGACACAAGAGACACAAGAAGGAAAAAAACATGAGAAACACAACAAAGCAGGAAACGGAGGTGGCTAAAGCAATTAGGTGCCTCCCTCCCACATCAGAGGTCCCAGGTTCAGTTCCTGGTGCCTCCTAAAGAAACAAG
>PVKH010050301.1:0-10014 GCA_004027955.1 Chaetophractus vellerosus | reverse complement strand
TGCTCTCTGCTGCCTCTTATCTAGCCTTCCATACTTGAGACCACCCCCACCGAGGGGCGGGGCTCAACGTCTCACTGATGTGGCAGTTAACGCCCTACTCACAACTCAATCATGCCCAGATGAACAGACCAGCTTACAAACATAATCTAATCTATATTTTTGGAATTCATAATTAAATCAAACTCAAACCATTACAATTTTCCTGTCTCTTTGTATGCCTGATAATTTTTATTGGATTTTATTTATAATTTAATCATTAAGTTTATGACATGGTTTTGGTTACTGGGTTTTCTGTTATACTTTATATATTTTTAATTATTTCTAGTTCACTTTAAATCTTATTTGGAATCACTATGACACCTGTGAGGCATTCTTTTATTTTTTAGTTTAAGGCTAATTTAATGCCACTACAAAGGCGATACACTTTTGTGGTCTCAACCAGATGAACTGTGTATTATAGTGTCTTTCTACTCTCACTGGTAGGAATGCAAACTATTCTCCTGAGAACTCTGGGGATTGTTCTGCCTATGGCTTTGTAGTAGTTCTTGCCCTCACTGTGAGTAATTTTCTCTCATGCACATGTACATTGAATTTCAGTGAGAGAATTAAGATGTCACTTCCACAGATCTCCAGAGCATTATCTTTGGATCTTCCTCTACTGCAAATCTGGGAGACCTCTTTTCTTAAAAATCTGAAAACTTTTGTCTCCTCAACTCAGCAAGACTGCCTGGCTCTGCTTGGTTTCCTCTTCCCCATAGTACAGCTTAGAGCTGTATCCACATGGTACACTGACTGCAATCCTGGGGCTGGCTTATAGCACTCCTTTTCTTTTTCTCAAGATCCACAGTCCTACACTGCTTGCCCAATGTCTGAAAACTGCTGTTTCATAGATTTTGCCTGGTTTCCTGGTTGTTCAAGGGGGATCATGAGCAGGAACAGAAGTCTGCTTGGAGAGTTTTGAGGAAGATTGTGTGGGTCTTAGACTTCAATCCAAATCACTGGAAATATTAAGAAAGAACATTGCATAATCAAAGTAAAATAAGAAGAAGACAGTCTGGGCTCTAGAACTTTCCTGGTGTTCAAGTATTCTTTAAGAAAAGACAGAGCTTGGCAGGAGTCTCAGGGAGGGAGCTTTGAAGCAGTTAAAAACAAGCACTGAATTTGGGGATAGCATGCTGAAGGTGAGTGGTTCTGCCAGATAATGGTTCTGCATCCTTGGAAAGTTTAATGAATTCGTTACTAAGTATGTGACATTGGTCAGTAAGCTTATTTCCTCACCTGAAAAAAATTGTGATAAAACAACCTTTGTCACTGGGTTACTGGGAGACACAGTTGAACATAAGAACGGTTAGATGTATAGGAGTCCAGAGATGAGCATTCTAATTCCAGCTCAGCTGCTAATGTGCCGTGCCAGTTACAACTCTAGAAAGTTATCCATTAGAAGGAATCATAAATTTAAATACCTTTACTTTGAAAAAAAATTAAGACCCTGAACTTTTCCAGATGATTTACAAGGTTTTTTTTTTTTTTTTTTTTACTACTAAAATTATCCCAGGATTCCAGGGTTTGGAAACTAAAGCATTTTCTAGACTAGAAGTTTTGATATGCAAAAATGTAAGGCTTTATTAATATTTAGAAGTTGTCAAAAAAGCAAAAGGGAGGGTCTTAGTACAGGGTAGGAGTTCATTGAAAATGAATAGTCAATGTAACCCTAAATTCTTTTGCTTTTGAATGTGGGTGATAAATGTGGAAACTGGCCAGGAACGTGGAAAGAAGGCAAATAACTCTCTTTCCCCCAGAGAAAACATGAATTAGTGATAAGAAACACAGTTTTAAATATTTTTCATATCCTGTACCACAATATTTTACATTCAAATATTATAAAATAAACAGCTACTATAAAACATATAATATATTTATAAGTGATAAAATTTGGTATGGGAGTTCAGTGGAAGTCAAATTTTTAAAAATGTTGAAAAAAGAATTAACACCAATTCTATACAATCTCTTCAAGAAAATAGAAGAAGAAGGAACACTGTGAAAATAAAAAGCCCTGTTTGAACTGAAAGGATAAATAAATACCCACAATTACAGTTAGAGACTTCAATACCCCTCTGAAGAGTTGATAGAGCAACTAAACAGAAAATCAGCAAGGACATAGAAGAACTCAACAACAAAAACAACCAACAGTCTCTGTTTAAAATTTTAGGATAAAACAGCAGAATACTCATTCTTTTAAGTTCCCGAGGAACATATACCAAGTAGGCTACATCCTAGGCCATAAAACAAATCTCAGCACCTTTAAAAGAATTGAAATCATTATAGAGTGTGTTCTCTGACTACAATGAGATCAAACTGGAAATTTATTGCAGAAAAATTGTAAGAAATACTGCAAAATCTTGGGAACAAAGGAAATACATCTAAATAATCCATTGGTGCAAGAGGATGTCTCAAGGGAAATGAAAAAAAAATCATTTCATTAAACTAAATGAAAATGAAACTAGAACATACCAAAATGTGTGGGGCACAGATAAAGCAGTGCAGAGGCTCATTTATAGTACTAAAATACATAAATTGGAAAAGAGGAAATGTCTCATATCAATAATATAAGCTCCCACCTCAAGAACATAGAAAAAAGAAGAGCAAAATAAACCTAAAGCAAGCAGAAAGAAGGAAATAAAGATAAGAGCAAAAATCAATGAAATTGAAAATAGTAAAGCAATAGAGAAAATCAGTATGGCTTTTAGAAAATATCATTAAAATTGTGAAGCTTCTAGCATGACTGACAAAGAGAAGGAGAGAAAGCACAAATTACCAATATCAGGCATGAAATAGGGGATATAATTACAGACCTTGGAGACATTAAAAGGATAATAAGTGAATACTATGAACAACATTACGTGCTTAAAATTGACAATGTAGATGAAATGGACCAATTTCTTGAAAAGCACAAACTAATCCAACTCACTCAACATGAAATAGATAATTAGAATAGACCTAAAACTATTAAGAAAATTGAATTTGTAATTTAAATCCCTACCCCCAAATAAATCTCTAGACCCAGATGGATTCACTGGAGAATTCTACTAAATGTTTAAAGAAGATTTAACACTAATTCTTTTCTAAAAAATAGAAGAAAGAACATTTTCCAATTTATTTTTATGAAGCCAATGTTATTCTGATACCAAAACTGGACAAAGACAGCACAAACAAGAAAACTTTTGAAAAAAGTCTATTTAGATGCAATAATCCTTAAAATTTTAGCAAATAGAATTCAGCAATACATAAAAAAAAATTATACACTATGACAAGGTTTGGTTTATTCCCAAAATGGCAAGCTGGTTCAATATTCAAAAATCAAATATAACCCACCACATTAACATGTTTAAGAATAAAAATCACCTGATAGTATCAAAAGCATTTAACCAAATTCAACAATATTTATAATAAAAACACTCAGAAAAAATAAGGATAAGAGATTCCCAACTTGATAGAGCTTCCCAACTTGATCTACCAAACCCCACAGCTGATATTTTACTTAACAGTAAAGTTACTGTTCCTTAAGGTTGGAAACAAGGCAAGGATGTCCACCCTTACCACTGTTACCTGACATCATGCTGGAAGCTAGTCTGTGTCATAAGTCAAGAAAAGGAAATAAAAGGCATGCAGATATGAAAGGAAGAAATGAAAGTGTCCCTATTTGCAGATAGCATGATTGACTACATATAAATCCCAAGGGATCTACCAAAAGACTTTCTAGAGCTAAGTGAATTCAGCAAGGTCATAGGATACATGAAAAGCCTAAAAAAATCAATTGTATCTCAATTTAGTACTGGTAAACTTGTGTATGCCAAGCTTCAAAATATAATAAAATCAAAAATTAAAAATGTATAATAGCTCACAAAAAAATGAAATTCGTAGGTATAAATGTAACAAAACATGTAGAGGAGTTAGCATGCTGAAAACCGTCAAACACTGATAAAAGAAATCAAAGAAGATCTAAATACAAGGGGGACACCCATGTTCATCGATTAGAGGACTCCTAATAAAGACGCCAATTCTTCCCAAACTGATACACGGGTTTAAACGTTTAATACAATTCCTATCAAAATCCCTCCAAGATTTTCCTTAGGCATGGAGCAGATTATTCTAAAATTAATGTGGAAAAGCAAAGATACTAGAATAACTAAAACTATTCTGAAAAAGAAGAATAAAATAGGAGCAATCAACGTACCCAATTTCCAGGATGTAGAGAAACTGGACACTCCTGAGTTGTCAGTGGGAATGGAAAATGGTACAGATACTTGAGAAAACAGTTTGCAGTTTCTTTCAAAACAACACATGCAGCTATAGTATGACCCAGCAAACGCACACTTCAACACTTATCCCACAGCAATGAAAACTTATGTTCACACAAAAACCTACACAAAATGTTTTTAGCAGCTTTATTTGTGAAAGCTAAAATCTGGAAACAACCCAGATGTCCTTCAATGGGTGAATGGTTAAACAAATGGTGGTACGGCCGTACTCTACAACACTCCTCAGCAATGGCAGGGAAGGAACTCTTGGTATGTGCAACAACTTGGATGAGTCTCTAGAGAATTATGCTGAGTGAAAAAAGCCAATCCCAAAGGTTATAAGCTGTATGATTTCATTTTCTGTAACAGTCTTGAAATGACAAAATCATAGAAATGGAGGAAAGGTTAACTGTCATCAGGGATTAAGGAGGGGAAAGAGGTGGGAGGGAAGTGGGGTGACTATAAAAGGGCAGCATGCGAGATCCTTATGATGATGGAAATGTTCTGCATTTTGACTGTATCGATGTCAATATCCTGGTTGTGATGTTTAATTCTATTTCACAAGATATCATCATGGAAGGGAACTGGCAAAAGGGTACCACCGGGCTCTCTCTGTATTATTTCTACTGCATGTGATATACAATTTCCTCAAAATAAAAGTTTCACTTAAAAATAAATTTTACTGTTTGAAACTGTTTTTTGGCATGTCTGAGGATGCCATAAGATAATATCTTCCATTCATGTGGTACTTACGTTTTTCAAGAAGGTTTCACACATTATCTTTCAACAGAACTTTGTCATCTGTTGGGCAGCCATAGTTGCCCTTCTAGAGATGAGGAAATGGAAACCTCTAGAGGAAAGCTGATATGAGTATAGCTGTATGACAAATAAGAGCCTGAAGCTGTCACACCTATGTAGGGACTTTTCCCGTTTCACCAAGCCTAGCTTGAGAATTATGAGCTTGACTAGCCATAGAAGAAGATGAGTTGCCTGTACAACCTAAAGGGAAAATGAGAATCACTGGAGACATTATATAGTAACATGTAAAGGTTGGGCTGATAATAGCAGGAGCACTGGGACTCTCCAGCTCCTGAGGAGTCACACTTGGGTGATAGGCCTGAGGTGGAGGTGCATCTCGACAAGATGACCCTGAGAAAGCCCAGGGTGTGGCTGGTCCAAGGGCTTCATGAGCAGTGCAAGGGTTAATTTCCAGTTGGTTATTCTAGCCCTGACTCCACAGATGAGGCTTTCCTGTACACACCCTCTGAATGCAGATCTTGTAGAAAAACTGTCTCTAAAGCAGACGTTCAGATATAAATATGTAAGGAATGTATGGGGGAAAGTAGTGATTCTATGTTTGCTTTTCATTAGGAATGGATTCCTGATATTCACTATCCCAAGCAGAAAATCAAGGCCAGTTCCTAAAAACCAACTGTCTTTCCTTTGTGGGCCTCTGCCAAGTTTACATAAAACATTCAACGCAAAAATAATGGAGCTGGGCTGTGTGTTCTCTCACTCCAGCTGCATTGTCTGCATTGGGAATCAAATGGCAGGTCCACTTTTCAGCCTGCAGTCCAAGGTTTTATTTTGCATCTGAGAATTCAGAACAGAAAGAACTTCCCGGGAAGTTGTTATTTTGTGAAAACACACAGTAAGCTAAATTTGTTGAAACAAGAGCTCACTTGAATTTAGAGATTGGTGTGTGTCTGTGTGACCAGTCAATGGCTTTAGGCTCACTGTTATTATCTTAATTTCCTTTTTCAGGTTATAAACGCTCAAGGTGCTTTGACAAGAGGCTTGTTAAACATAGAATGGAACCGTTATTCATGTTGGCGAATGAATCTATGGAAAGAATACATTTAAATTTCAGGTGGTTTGATGACCACTTGAATCTTTCATATACCTGGAGGACCTAGTAAACAGATGATCCTCATTGCAGCTTGACTGTTTTACTGGATAGAAGTGCAACATGCCACAGTCAACATATCATTAAACATCTACCATGTCGACATGCGGAACCACAGTCAACATGGTCTTTTCCCAGGTCTACTACCAGGACCTTCGAGTCTAATGTCATCATGGCCACACTTTAGAAAGCTGCCTTGGATGGAGAAGAGTGACTTTGCTTAGGGAGGTCATATCACCTGGAGCTGACAGTTTCTTAATTAGTCCATAATAACAGTAGCTACTGATTATTAAGTTGCAAGTATGTGCCAGACACTGAGCTAGGTGTACATCCTCACAGGAACTAAAGAGGTGGATCAGATTAGGGCCGTGTTGCAGATGAGAAAACTGGGCAGGTAACATCCTGCCCTGAGATCCCAGGGCTAGCAAGTGGCAGAGACTGAAGCTGAACCCAGGTCTAGCTCTCAAAGCCCAAGTTCTTTTGTCCCGTCAACATGACCCCATGTCACTAACATTCTTGAAGAGCTAAATCCTTGATGGATCCAAACATCATTGTGTTGGAACAGAGTGTCAGAATATTGAATTCTGGTTCTTTATCCTTGCAGTCTTTAAAACCTTGAAAGATTCTTTGCTATACATCACATGTAGTAAATGAGATGACTCCATTATGCTGATATAAGTATCTTTGAGAAAATGTTCAGAGTTACCTTTATTGGTTGGTGAAATTTTATCTCCCCTCTTCTAGGCTAAGTTCTGGACATTTGAGTGGTCAATACTTAGTGCCTTCAGGAACCCAATATATTTTGGTGTCAAGAGCATAATAGGCTATGTGAGTCAAGAGACCTGGGCTCTAGTCTTGTTTTCACACTAATTTTGCAATTATGACACTGGACAAGCCAATTCATCAATCTATGCTACAGTTTTCTTATGTGACAAGGGAGCATAATATCTGCATTATTTATCACCTAGTATTTCTTTTTCAGATGCAAGTAACAGAATATATCAATAACAACAGCTAAAACATAAAAATATTTACTCTTAACAAAAGAGTTAGAGATAGGAAGGGCATCTAAAGGTAGGTCAGCAAATCAATGATAATATTAAGGACCCATGCTTTCTCAATCATTCTACTCCACTGTTGACTGGTTTTTCATCCTGATTCTTATTGTCATAGGATTTCAAAATAGCTGCTGCAGCTCTAGCATCACATCCATGTCAATGAAGGAAGAATGAGGAAGGCGCAGAACAATAAGCTTTCCTTCACTTTTCGTCACGAAGTAAGCCATATTTCTCAGAAATTCCACAGTATACTAACCACGGTATGGTCTCTCTGTCTACCTACCTCTAACTGAAAGAGAGGCCAAGGAGGCAAGTGTTTAGCTTTTCTGCCTTGGTAATGGAAGGCAGAAAGAAAGGAGAGGGTTCAGAAGGGTTTTTGTAGGCATTCATCAATGTCTGCCACATGCACGGATCTTAAAGGATTTGTTTCATCCAATCAAACTTTCCTCCTTTGTTCCTCTCCATCCTAAATAATTTGTAACCAGTGTTTTAGACATCATGTAAATCCCACCGCCCTTCTCTGTCTCATACATGTGAGGCACAAAAATGCAAATGAGCATCATAGGTATTAAAGGACTGAGCTATTTCAATGCAGAAACATGCCCACCTGGGATCGAATGCCCAGGAATACTTTATGTCATTTGAAGTAGCCTCTTATGTTTGCTTTCCCCCCATTTCTATGGACAGTAAACTAGACATGCGCTACACATAAATAACGCCCAAACATCTGGATGAAAAAAGTCGATGATCTGGATGTTTTGTCTACGTAACATCAAAACATCTAGTGTTGTGGAGACAAAACATCTAGATGATTGAATATTTTACTTCTCATCCAAACATGTTGTTGTCATGTGGACAAAAAGCACTGCCAAGCTAGGGACATAAGAGAAAAAGCAGAGAGGAGCAAAACTTGCCTGATGGTGGATGCTAGAATTGTTGCTAAGTTTGATTTGGGAAAGGAGGATAAGTAAAAAGATGTGTCAAATTAATCTGCAAAAATTCTGCCATATGGGGAGGGACCTCGTCCTGTAGAGTCATTGTGATAATAAATGATGGTTCCATTATGAGCCACTTAACAGGAAACATATAAACTGCTTTTTAGTAGACACTGTTTATCTTACAGATGAAGCAACACATTCACAGAAAAGAACAGTGATTACTAAATCGCTCCTTTGTCTCCTGGCAGTACAAAGATAGAAATGAATTCTAGTCGTCTAATCAGAAAGTCAGGTTATTAGCCCAGATCCAGCACAAACTTATTAATTAGTTAGGTGCTGTTCTGGTCACTTTTTCATATGTGGGACCTCATTTAATTTATTCTACAGTAATTCTGGGGGATAACTATTGTTAGTGCTATTTTTAAAATGGGAAATGATGTCTTAAAAGATGAGGAGAAGTTTCTAAAATCACACAGTTTGATTACTTCTACAAAGAATGTGATCCTTGAAATCTCTCTCTTTTTTTTTTCACTTATCATGCCTCATTCTATGAAAAGGAAATTGGAGAGGATAATAGAAAACCAAATTTCCAAAGCTTAGGTGTAACAACTCTCAAAAAGCTTCCAATTATAGCTAAGTGTGTTACATCATGCTGTTTTATTTCATAATATTATCAATACTTTTCATGTTCTGAATGCAATATATCTAACTAATTGAGAAATAAACTGGATAAAGCAGGATGTTAATATTCAAAGGGATCTTTATTTCATCCTTGGACTTGATAGGGCAAGATCCTTAAATACTATCTGAAGGGTCTCATTGAGATAACATATTAGGTTTTGTGACTCACTATTCCCATTCCTTCTTCGATGGCCGGTTCCAAATTCATTACACAGAGATCACAAGGGGAACATTCTGTCTTCAAAGTCTTCCTTACGTAGTCTCTCATTTTTCTGGCAATGGAGTAGTAGTAAGTGAAAAGTAGGAGAACGTTGCTTTGAGCCAAAAATTGTGCGGTCAGGACCCAATGCTCTGGATTTTCCAGGTCAAGAAACTGTCAAAATATAATCAGTAGGGGAATGGGTTTGAGTGGAAAAGCAGTAAAATGCTCAACTTGAGCCACAGTGTACATTACTCACACGGAAAAACTCGCTTTTGTGATAACCCCTGAGCCCATAGCCACTTTGTTAAATCCAGAGTTGGTCTGATTTATGACCGTGGTATCAGGGTTAGAATGAGTCTTTTGTCTACAGCAAAAACACTTCAAGTCCCAGACCAAGAGCTTCAAGGTGACCCCCGTTGGGCAGCTCCTTCATACATTTCCTACTGTTAAAATTCAACATCATTTCTTAAACACATTGTCCTTTAAAACTATATTGGGTTCTGGAAGTAGACAGTAGTGACGGTTGCACAACTTTGGGAATATATGAATAAACACTCAGTTGGTCTCTTTAAAAGGGTACACTTTATGGTATGTGAATAATATCTCACTAAAAACCATATTAGACTAATTCAAATGGCTTCCTGCACATCAACTAGATCTTACAATGCAATGTTTTTGTGATTTAAGTGTAAATGAGCCAGAAACATCTGGAGTAAATTTCTTCAAATTGCACATGATTTCAAAAATTAAGGGGGAAATGTTCTCGGCAAGCTAGTTGAGTTTTAGCTAATCCAAAATATTTGAAAAATAAAATGAGACATTTTATAAACCAAAACACAGCTGGTTTCTCCATCCATTATACATTTCTTATGTACAGTCCTTCTCACTAGGAACATTTCTACTTCTATTGGAAGGTACAGGGAGTTCATAT